>WYDI02015630.1:0-13004 GCA_009867235.2 Psittacus erithacus | reverse complement strand
CAAAATCAAAAACACAGCACTGCACCAGTTACTAAGAAGGAGAAAAATGACTGCTACTGCTGAACCCAGGACACTGGCACTTCAGAAACTCTGGCACTTACCAGAAATTCTTCTTGCTATAGAAATACTTCAGACTAATTTCTACAGAATGTATACATTTACACGTTTATTTCAGTCTCTGTCTTCCCAAACTGTACATTACTACACTGTATGTCTGCTACAGTTAGAAAAGACCTTCAGCCTTTACAGTTGCACTGGTTTGAACAAAATTCTGATTCAAAAATTTGCAGATTTTGAGTGTATCAATTTTATTTCCAATCTGTTTAACAATAACATGCATTTTATTTATGCTGGTTCATTTTCATTATTCACTGTTTTTAATAAGAAATTTAACATACAAATAAATCCAAGCCAAACAAATTGAACTCTCCCCCAAACTTAAAACACCACACTTACATACGAAACAAAGTAAGTCTATTCGAAGTATTTTTCACTCTTCGTCCTTAGAGTCTGTCTCTCTTTAAATATTGAATCTGTACTATTAATTTGACCTACACATGTGCACAAACATACCTACATGATGATGTATACTGCCTAGCTAACCAGACTTAGCTACACTAAGCCTTCACTGAGTAAAGTCTGTACATTTGTAAAATAACTGAAAATATGAATAATAACTCAGTGGTGTGATTTGGGGCTGTACACTAAAGCACCAATAAGGACTTTCTCTTGTTTCAGAGAGTATGTAGTTCCAGACAAACGAGAACTGACATGAACAGAATAGGAGATGATAAGCCATCTGTAATATTTCTAACATCATCTCTCAAATATTAAGGTAATTCCTCAAAGATTAAGAGGCAGGCAAAAAGGGGTAGCTGGAGATGTTTTTCTCCATTCTCCTTTGTTATGGGTTTCTTTGCTATTATTTTGTATCACTAGGTGTAAGAAGGCAGCAAAGATTTCTGCTGGCCACATGTAGCAGGTTGCAGGATATTCTTGGATAGGAAGATGCAGGCAGGAATGTCTTGGTGTTCCCACCTTCATTCCACTGCTGTCTGTTACTATCCTGAAGACAGAGGCTCCTTACCCAGAGTAAGTGGGAGAGATAAGTCCTTGCTCTATTCCACTGGCAATACTCGCAGAAGCAAAATATACCAGTCAGGCTAACTGGACTCCTAAACTTCATTTCTGAGGAGGAAAGGAGAAGGAGATGAGTGCTATGCTGCTGACTTGGGATGGCAAGGAATGGCTCCTTCCAGTAAAGGAAGATATTTGAGTCAAGGAGATTGCAGTGGTAGATTCAAACACAACTGTAAGGACAGTATTTCTCCAGCACAATTCCCTTCTTGCTACTCACAAAGCCAAATAGACACTATCTCCTACATTGCATTCAATTGCAATGAATAGTCAACATATAAGCCTCAAATGTTAAGAAACTGGCTTAAGGAATTATCCCAGGAAGAAGAAACCAACCCATGCACTGACTGGTGAGTCCATGCCAAAAGCTAAGTTTTCAGATACTGGATACAAACAACAAGTATTTTACATATAATTTGCATCCTGGAATGATTGACAAGATGATTCAGGAAACAACTTGAGATAGCAAATCTATTTGTAAACAAAACAAAACAAACAGTGGTCTCACAGACAAATAAAATGACAATATAAATAAGTGTGAATTTTATGTCCAGACCCTTCAAGGACGTACTTCAGCCATTAACTGGTTTACTTTTAAGAAGAGTTATTTTCTCTTATTACATATTGGCTTATAATTTCTAATGAAAAATATTCATATGCACTAGATATACAAAACCTATGAAGTGTATTTAATATCACAAAGAATAATTGTGCCTTTAAAGAGGATCCATTGGAAAAGCTAATGACTATTTCTTAAATTAGATGTACTTTAATATATTAACTATGACACAGTCACAATAACACAAAATTATGGGATAGCAAATTAATCGTGCACAGGGCACTTGATAATTAAACACTTAATAACTATTTGCTAAGATTCCAAGAGCAGCATGCCAAATTTGTCAACTCCAGCAATTAATTGCAAACTGCTCCTTAACCCACAAGATGCTGAGAGCCATCTGTGTGGTATTGTTTAAGTTATACGTTGAGATCCTAAGCCTGATAGCCTCAGGTTTGAAAGTCAGCATGAAGCTGAGGCTCTAGGATGGAATGGGTCTGGACTTATTGAGGGCGTCCTCTAACTGTTTGATGGTATTATACCTTGAGTTTCAATGAAAACCTGTTCTTTGCGATATACAGAATATTAATTCCCACAGTTTTAAAATTAATTGAGTTATATAGATTTATGTAGGAAGGAAACTTATTAACATGTTTCACGTCCAATTCAGAAGAGCAATATGTTAACATACTTCAATCATATCAAATGCCTTCATTCAAGTCTATGAAATAATTTCAAAAACAGATGAAAAACATCCCAAAGATATTTCTAGCAACAACTTTAATCTGTGGATGGTGAATAATGAGAGAAAAAACCAGTAAACCAGAACTGCAACAATTTCTGCATATACAGAATTATTAAGTTTTTCTGTTACAAAGTAGACAGTTATGAAGTAGACAAAATTTCTGTTATATCAAGGTTTCAACATACTCTAGCATTTCTGACAAGAGTATGTGCAATATCATGAATGTCGGGGTTATTTTTTATTTTGCATTATAAATATGTATACACACATGCACAAAATGAAAGAACTCCAAGGATCACAAGGCTAGTTCTAGTGCATTTCTCCCTTATGGCGTTGAAAGATATATAGAAAAAACTCAGTCAAGAAATGCCACAAACTAGGAGATGAGTAACTGCAATATTTGCAAATGGCGAGATTGCTATTTATTCCTTACTTTTTGTCAACAGCCTATCCTGACATGTAAATTCCATGGTAAACTCTAGTTCTTGCTGATGACCACCTTAGATGATACCAAAAAATTATTCTGAAATAAGGTGGATCTCAAAGCCTGCCTGCTTGTTCTTTGGGTAACCACTTCGGATAAATGTTGGGGTTTAGAATCCAGAGTGTGATAAGAAATTTCATTGCTTGGACACGTTTCAATATTTCCTAGATTGTCAGCAGCAGCAGCACAAGTCTATTTTTAATTGATACATGGAACACAGTATGCATGAATTCTACATGATGCATTCTACTAAGGCACACTTTTGCTTCAATAATCAAAATATATTTGGTATAGATGAATGAAGGCAATAATCCTTGCCTCCTGACAAAGGGCACTGTGTAATAGCTTGAACTTCCACATTCCCTCTAAAACCAGTGATGTTTTTCTGAAGGCCTTCACATGAAGACCCTAGAAAGAAATGATTCCCTCCCTCACTTTTTGTCTCCAACACACTAAATAATCCATAACTTTCTTTTTTCTTTAAGAAGATAAAGAAATAGGTATTTTCATCACGTGGAAATGCTGATCATTTGCCTGACCATCTAAAGGACAAAAACCTTTTCCTCCAATAACAACACAAGACCCAGGAGCAAACCTGCCAGAAGAATAAAGTCACAAGCGACAAGTATCAGTTAAGGCCCAGAGGCGAAACACTCTTCCTAAACTCAAACTGGAATACTGCCAGATACAAAGTCTTGAGATCAAATGGAAAGTAAGCCAGAAAAAGCCCACTGTACTAGCTAGAGCACACAGGAAACACAACTAATTTCAGAGCTAGCTTTGAACATGTTTAGATGCATTACTGCAAACCCTGCTAATACTGAAAGTCAAAAAAGGTACTGTCTAAATTTTTTCATTGAAAGACATTTGAATTTTACTATCCCTGTGTTAGATGCTGGGTTTCAGAATCTTACTAAGCTGCAGAATGGACTTGCTTTTATTCATTTTTTTTCAGGAATTGATTTTTCCTGTTTAGTTGTTTTGAAAGACTATAAATAACTTTTGTTATTTGAGAGACTACATAGTTTGGATTTTCTTGACAATATTTCTTCTACTGCTTCTTAAGCTATAGATGCTAAAAGTAGGTGTTACCTGTACTCTCATGTCAGGTGAGCTTTTCACACAAATCTGATTTATATCAGACACCTAATGACATAGCTATTGGTCACAACACTCTTGAACTGAAGTTAAGCATTTCTATTTAACTGTGTGGTCCTCAATGTTATATGAATGTGGTTGGTTGGTTGGTTTATTTGCTTTGTTCTACCTTACCACAATCATTTTGCATAATGACATCTGACACTACTAAAAGCTCAAACCCCATCTTATGGACAGCATGAAAGAAATTGTCACTTGTAATCATTATCAGTAAGGGGGGGTGGTAATGTGTAGTGATAACATTTTATTTGCCTGCTTTTATTCTTCACAGAGCTGGTAAATTAAGGTTGTGATAGTGCAATTCATGATAATGCCTAGAGAGATTTAGAGAATTCCATTCAAGGAAAACTCCATGATTATTTATTTGTCATTAATTCATTCATGTACAGAGGCAAAGAGAATGCTCAAGAAGAAAATGAATAATTGCCTTTCCTTCCCCTCCCCTGGGTTGTAATAAGTCTCTTACATTAAACACTGTCCTCATAACCATCTAAAAAGCTTTATATTGCTAACTAAACCTAAGTTGAGATCATTAGGATATTGGGAGCATAATAAAAAGAAGAAATATACAGTATTCAGCTCATCATGAAGCTTCTCAATATCCTGTCTTTGTTTAGGACAATTACTTGAATATGTATTTAGGACTGGCAGAAAGTCAACTATTTGTTCCTTAAGGAGAATGGGTACTTTGGCAAACTCCACCCCTCACAACAAATGAGTTTTCAGAAATAACCATCCTCCTTTGAGCAGACTAACTGGACGATTGGCAAACTTAACCCTAAAAGAGGCTGAGAGAGAAAGGGAAGAAAAATGAAGAGAGGAGAAAACCAGCAGGAAAGTTATATCAAGGAAAGCCAGCACTAAAAAAAGTCTTCAGAGAAAGTCAGAAAACAATATGCAAGATAAAAGAGTCAGCAAGATGGATGAATAGCGTAGTGTAGTACAAAAAATGCTCAGTTTCAATGTTGTCTATCAGGTAGAGTGCTTGTATCACAACGTCTGACTAATATCACTCTAAGATTGGACTTGCAGTTTTCTGTACCTCTGATAACATTTTGCTCTTCAAACTGAAATACTCCAACCTCCTGTTTTTGAGTTTGCATCCATACTTCCACTGGGCCTTTTTCTTCTATCATGTTGAATATCAGAAAAATAGTAGGAAAACAGTATGACAGTATGAGCCTTATTAAATTCAGAAACTGGACAAAATTAGGCTATAAATAAAATGAGCTTTTAACTTCCTTGTTATGAAGATTTCAGCCTTCTACAAAGTGAATAGAAAGACAACACATTTTGCAAGTAATGAACAGAGACATATTTATGCCTTTTTCCCTTCTGTAAACCTGTAACGCAATCTGTAAGGCAGCTTACACTCACTCATATGTGCACAGCTCACACTTTTTAAAATTAAGAAACCTTTGATTTTATTCCCTCAGAGTGCAGCCCAGTTCCTCTGCATATTACTAGAGTATGCCCACTCCATCTCAGAATGTTCCAACTCTGGGTTATGAAAACCAAGGATGCCCTAGTCAGTGGCTGCCTCAGCTCCATGGAGACCCTTGTCAGTGGTCTTTGCTGATGCCAAGCACTGAACTGTAGCACTGGACATCAGAAAAAAGATGTACTTTCCATAGTTCCTTTTGTGATGCTCAGGTTGCACACAAGAGGAGTCTGTGTATAAAGGGTGAAACAGAAGAGTGTAGAAGGCTTAATCACTGCAGGTATTGAAGAACAAGGACTATAGAAAAAGCAAATAGTGAACTAAGAAGAAAAAGAGGGAAAATGAGGGAAATATAAATGAGTGGAAGATGAGACAAACAAATGCACAATGTAAAGCCATCTGTAGCTATATACTCAGCACCAATTTTGAACAGAGTTTGCATTCAAAGTTCCTGAGAAAGTCTATTTGTCAACTGAGAGTAAAAAGCAGAAGAACATGCTACATCTCCTCTAGGGGCTTGCTTCATTTTTTTTTCTTCTTCTAATAGAAAGTAACATCTGTGTGCCATGGACCTAAATATCTGAATTTGTTATACATTGTGTATTTCTCCTTTTAATTCTCCCTATTTTTTTCTACCACCTTATGCATTATTTTTAAAGCAGCCCAGACTTGAAATACTAAAACCTATGTCTGGCAGGAAACATACTGCATCATTTATTAGCTTTTGCAAACACATTGCAATGAATCTTATTTGGCCCATCTTAGCAACTAGACCAAAAGAAGTTTGTATATACAAATTTTCTCTTGTCATTTTCCAAAGTTCGGCTGCTTAGGTTTTTGATCCTAACAATTTGCATATGTCGTTTCTTAGACTATGAAGGTGAACTGAGTGATTTGGCTACAGATTCCTGTTCAACTTTCTGTTTAATGTCCACAAAGCACAATGTCTTTGGCTCACAGTCAAACAGGCAGTCTGGAAATTGCATTAAATACCCAGCTTTCTGAAATCTGGGTTCATCTAAATTAAATTTCTGAAATCTAATATGCTTTTGCCTGCCAGTTTCTATAAAAGAAAAAAAACAAAAACCAAACAAACAAAAAAAACCGCAAAAAAAACCCCCAAAACAAAAATAAAACTAATGAAACATTACAGAAAAGCAGCAGACTGCTGTAGAATGAAGTTATTACAATATTCAGGCAAAGATGCAGACTGAAAAGATTCATTCACAAAGTACATTAAATCCCCACGTTATTTTCATAATGCACAAAGATTATTACACAAAAAAGTTACATATTAAACTGCTGCTGTTTGGGGTTTTATTAATTTTTGGGTTTTTGGTTGGTTTTTTTTTTTTCCTGAGGGCATAGAGCAAGTGGGGTTGTACTTGTTGCCAAATCCTATATATTTTTACTGTTCAGTGGATCAATATTCTTACTCGGTTTTCACACCCTTCTTTCTTCCTTCACTAGCAAGATAGACCTTAAAGGCGGCCAATACTTAAGCAAATTATTTGGCGTAGAATGAAGGAAGCATGAACAAACTACCTACTAATTCACATTGGTGGAATAGAGAAATAAGGTTACCAATCTCAAGAGAAAAATGGTAGCAGAAAGGAAGTAAGGAGGTCTTGATCACTGCTGGTCCATGGGAGGGTGGACACTATGTACCCTTCACTGTGCTGCAGCAAAATAGGACCCAGCCCTAGGAGATGTTATTTGCAGAATGAGAAAAAAAACTACACATTTTCCAAGTAAAAGAGAATTAGAGGGTGAAGGTGATGGCCATACCTTTCCTTTCCACAGGTCTGTGCTTAGACCCCAGCATTTTTCCTCTATGATAAAACACACAAAATTCCCAGAGAACTGGGCTGGGGCTTAAACACATGATCAAAAGTCTTATGAATGGCCCTCTGAAAGGCAGGGAAGAAACCCTCTAGATGACTGAAACAGATAATTAAGTTATGCACAGCACTGAGGCTAATCAGGAGAAAACTCAAAGCAACACAAGGTCAGTTGAGTATGATAAATCCATCATGGTTTTTACTGGCTTACATCTCTCAATTACAGTCATGGTTTTTAGGCAGCAAAATCTGATCACATGTAATAGCCGTTTCCCTAGCATCTAGTCAGCCAGAAAATGTAGGTAACAGGTATGGGCAGAGAGATTTGCTTATGCAAGATAACTTCAGCTGCACTACAGAGCTGGTCTAGTTTATAGTTCTAAATCTGTGTCTGTTTCAGCTGGTGATTTCTTGCCAGTTTTTTGTACAGCGTTATTTTGTTCCATTACTGCTATGATGTTCTTTCAAAATGTTTTAAACAATCATTTAACAGCAATAAGGTGTATTTATCTGCCTACCGGCTTACCTGCAGAGTATCTCCCAAAGCTATTTGTAGATGAATTTCATGTCACTGAATTGTCAGAATAACTAGTAATAACATGCCATAACTAGTAATAACATGCCAATCTACAGTGTAGCCAGAAAATCACTGAAATTACATGTTCCAAATATACTTTCTAATAAAAAAAGTGGAAAGCAAAATAGCTAAAGACATAAAGAAAAGGCTAAAATGTGACTGGCAGCACAGTTCAAATATTAGAAGATATGCAGCAAAATAAAAAAAAAATAAAATTAAAATAAGAAGTACTCTAATGGCAGAAAACAAAATATATGTCATAATAAAATTCACATTCAAACTGAGCATGAGAATTTTAAATTCCTTGTAGAATATTGCACAAGAGGTGCTCTTCAGGCTCCTGCTTTTTCTGGTACCATGGGGCAAAGATCTCTGTAGTCAACGGCTGTGATCAGGGGCAAATCAGGAGAACAAAGTTGTTTTGCTTTCAGCTAGCAATAAGGCTTACTAAACATGCCTGGTTAATTCTAATCTAAAACATGCCATTCCTCAGAGTGCCAGAGAAAAGTACAGAATTTAATAATGATGACTCAGAGGCAGAGAGACAGTAGTGGTGCTGGTTCATGTGGAAGGATTCCCGAGATCCCAGCTACTGCCAGTGAATGTGCTCCATCTTCAGAAACCAACAACAAACATAGCAGCAGGAACAAAGGTGCTCAGCAAGCAATCAAACTGTTGTAGGGACTAATTCTCCTGCAAGGTGTTGTGGGGAAAGTCTGAATTCAGCAGTCAATTATACTTTTTACCTGCAGAAAGCCAAATCCAGAAGCAGTGAGAGAGCTTAAACTGCAATTTCATAGCTGTTTTGTCATTTCTATTAGTGTATTCAGAGTTCTTTCCCCAAGAAAAAGGAAATAAGTTTTCTCATCTACTGTCAAGAGCCCTGGCTACTAGGAACAGCCTCAAATGAGTAAAAATCAAGCTTAATTTCTGTACAAAGAATGAAACAGCTTTACAGATCCTATACCTTTTTTCTAAAAATCAGAATTAAAACCAAATAATAATATATGAGACTGGATCTGAGATTGAAAGAAACTGCCTTCCGCTACTCTGCTGACTTCATTTGGAGAAGGGAACTACTTCCGTAGGATCAGAGTTTGTGAGGGAAATGGCCAAAACTGCAAGCCCTGCTCATCAGCATTTTCTTGAAAAAAGGAGAAATAGAAAAAACTTCAGGAGCACAATAGCATTGT
Organism: Psittacus erithacus; assembly: GCA_009867235.2. Taxonomy (NCBI): domain Eukaryota; kingdom Metazoa; phylum Chordata; class Aves; order Psittaciformes; family Psittacidae; genus Psittacus; species Psittacus erithacus. The sequence continues at coordinate 3,869 of WYDI02015630.1, read as the reverse complement.
TTCAGCTTGAACCACACTGAAAGAAATTATTTAAACACTTTTTTTATATGCATATCCTCATTAAATTGAAAGCATTAATTCTGCACAGTTTAGCTCATAATACCAATCATTTCACTGGCAGGAATTTTCATTCTTACAGAAAGTGAAGTCATCCCCAGGTGTTAGCTGTATTTATAAGTTAAAATGCAGTAATTTAAAAAGTAATCTTTTGTACCTTATCAGTACTCCACAACAGACACTTAATAACATGCCTGATCGGATATGGATTTTAACCTCAGAATTACTAAGGCTCTAAAATTCTTCAATGAATAATTTAGGATTTTCAATTCCCTCCTTACAATATAACAGCTATTCATAAAATAGTTGCATTTTTAACAGACAGACATAATATATCATGGGCTTACAGACTCAGGAACAAAGCAAGAAAAACATTTGGGAGTCTAAATCTCACTGAACTCATTCTTGAAACCAGAACTGCAGCTGTCCACTATCTCAGTTGTTTCCTAACCCCGTAGACATTTTAAATTTCAGCATGAAATTTCTACCAGTGCTTACAGTTTTGCTGGTGGGAAAGCCCAGAATCATCTCCATCTTGCAAGCACCAAGCAGACAGATATTCAACTGCTGGGTCAGCTCTGTCAGGACCCAGGAGCACAGTGAGAGCATCATAGAATGGTTTGGGTTGAAAAGGACCTTAAAGATAATAAAGTTCCAACCCCACTGCTCCAGGCAGGGACACCTTCCACTAGACCAGGCTGCTCAAAGTCCGATCCAACCTGGCCTTGAACACTGCCAGGGATGGGGCACCCACAATTTCTCTGAGCAACCTGTGCCAGTGTCTCACCACCCTCGTAATGAAGTATTTCTTCCTAACATCTAATCTAAATCTACCCTCTTTCAGTTTAAAGCCATTCCCCTTTGTCCTATCGCTACATGTCCTTCTAAAAAGTCCCTCTCCGGTGTTCTTGTAAGCCCCCTTTAAGTAGTAGAAGGTAGCTCCAAGGTCTCCCTGGAGCCTCCATTTCTCCAGGCTGAACAACCCATACACAAGGGCCCAGAAAAGATTCCAGACCTTAAATAAAAAAGTGCAATCCTTTGGTTGCCCACCCTACATCTCCTGCGAGGCCTGCTCTGAGAAGGACAGTCTCTAATCATGTTGTGCAAAGTATGTTCAGCACAAAATACAAGGATGTTCACAGAAACTCAAGCTCAGTATTTAAAGCCTCTCTTCCAGCCATTCAGAATAGCACCTTAACCCCCATGAACTCCTTGGTAAAGACAAACAAACCTGGTTTCCTGCACCACCATACAGCAGAGACATCTCCTTTGCACTAACTTACTGGCCCAGCTCAGTTCTGCACTTCTCGTCATTTTCACAGGGCTCTGCTAGCTCAGGACATGGGCACAGCAGTTCTTCCTGCTGTGAAATACTGACAAATGTAATGGTTTTAAAGACCTGTGCTTCTGGTCCATCACCAAATACTAAACTGTGTTTAGTGTACAGTGTGATCAATTGCATACATTGCTCTTGTTTCTTCTCTGCCAAGTTATGAATATTTGTAATAAATGTCACTAACAGGATTAGTTAAGTTGGAAGGTGCCATTGTTTTATCTGCAAAGAGTATTCAAAAGCACCATGTAGTCACATGATTACAAATATTAAAGTATATAAGAGCAGCTTTTCATTGAATATGTCTTTAGGTTATACACAGTGAGTATTCCCATCACTTGCAGGGCTTGAAAAGCAATACACTTCAATCACTAGAATCTCTTGAGAATTCTCTGTTCCAACATCCATATTCTATAAGGGCAGACAACAATATTTGACTCTAAATTGCATGGTTTGGAATCCTACAGCATTGTTTCCCATTGACAACAGCAAAGCCGCAATTGCAAATTGGTGCTGTAACTTCAAATAATGCCTTATCTTTAAGTTTTGAAAGCCATTTAGTCTAATTTTTTTTTATAGCAGGATCACATTCTCACAATTCACAGAAGACCAACATTTTTTAATCAGGAATCTTTAATGTATTCTGGAAAGTCATACTCACTATGGATTAAAGCTGACCTCTGGAGCTACCCTTTTGTTTCTGAAACAGAAATCTTTATGACAGAGTGACATCTGCAAAAAGAAAAACACAAAAAATGCAGGAAAGTTCAGTTATGCTCATAAATAAACATAACAATCATTTTTAGACTGGTGCTGTTCAAACAGGCCTAAATCTGAGATTCCAAAATAACGTTACATCCAACTTGGCACAAGTAACTTTCAGTTCCCAAACAGGTTTCCACCTGAGGATACAATAGTGTGCTGTTTTCCGTCTATTATTAATTGCATAGTTTCACCTCACTCCCATAAATAAAATTCTGGGATAACTGTAAAATGGTTTAAATTACTAGGATTTATTCTGTTGGAGTGACAGAGCGCATGGATTAGAGATGTGGGAGCTGTCTGCTTGTAGTTTTTATATACTGAGAAAGATTGACAGAGATATCTAGAACTGTAAGTTATTTTAGACTGTATACTAAAATAAGCTCAATAGCAGAGGCAGAATGAAAAATCTGCCTTGTATCACATACTCTTAAGTCTACCGAGGTGCAACTACACGTTCATTTATTGCAGCCAATGTTGTTAGACTATCTCTAGCAAAATCATCTGGTGATTCCAAGTATCGCTATCTAAAAATAAAAGAAAAGCAGCATTAAAAGAGAAGTTTTCATAAGTTCATTCCTATGAGAAATCTTTACTGTGAATCATGCAATACTGGGAAATTTTCAGCTAAAGAAATTCCTGAACTCTATTAATTCCCAAAGTACTCACTAGGCTATCTGCTATAACTGCTGTGAAGCTTACAAATTCTGTGTGCAAATGCAATATTCTAGACACACTTATATAAAATCAGGTCAAATATATGTGATTCATGATGTTTACACTCAAATTATTTCATTTCAGACTGAAATACACTGGGGAAACTTACAGCATTCTTGAAACTGATAGACAACAAGCAGAAGGTAAGAAACAAAGGAGTCATATGACAGCTAAAGCGCCTGATTAAGAAGGGTTTCTGCCACTGTAAAGAACCAGGTATAAAGGAGGAGAGTAATTTTCTAAATATTTATGTCATATAGTAACCACAAAATGGATACTAAGAGTAAATAATCCTCCTTCCAGCTAAGTTTTCAGACATTTAACTCTGTGACAGCTGAGACACTAAAAAAACCACATATATAATTATCATTATCCTTTGTATTACGAAACAAAATGCCAACAAGCAAGTCTGGACTTGTTGACTGCCAAGAGATTTATTATAATAAAAGTAAATACAGAAAAAAGTTGTTAATCCATGTGTTTTATACATGACAGTTCAGCATTTTTATTTGGCGGGGGCAATATTATAATCACACAACAGAAATATTTAATTGCTAACTCATAAATAAGCACAGAGTTTAAAAGGGCAAAGTTTAATAATGTATTTTGTATGTGCAACAAGATGTCTAAAGCTGTAAGCATACATCGGCATGCATACAGTGTCAACTAAATTATCACAGACTAGCAGGTATCATAATTGAAGTTATAATCTGAGCAAGTCTAACATAAAATGAGACTCTTTTTGAAAGTTGATGCTCGCTGCAGATTCAGAGGCCAAGAAAGTGGGGCAATGTATCACTTAAATTGTTTCTCATTCTATAAAGGACCTCAAAGTCACTTCAAGGGGGATAAAAACAAAGCATAAAAGTTAAAGAATTTGTGATCATAGAATAGTTAGGGTTGGGAAGGACCTTAAGATCATTTAGTTCCAACCACCCTGCCATGGGCAGGGACACCTCACACTAAACCATGTCACCCAAGGCTCTGTCCAACCTGGCCT
>WYDI02015629.1:0-27557 GCA_009867235.2 Psittacus erithacus | reverse complement strand
CAGTGGTTTGTGTTATACCTTAGTTAATAGACTGTTCTTATCTCAACCCGTGGGAGTTACATTCTTTCGATTCTCCTTCCTATCCCTCTGGGAGTGGGGGGATGAAGGTAAGGAGTGAGCTGCATGGTTGTGGGTTGCCAGCTTGGCTTAAACCATGGCAAATGCAAACCCCATGGGCTGAGGTAAGAGCAGTTCAGTAACTGAAGTATGATACAAAACCACTACTACTAAAACTACTAATTATATATGGAAATAACAAGGGGAGAGAATACAAAACTAAAAGGGAAAGAAAAAATAATAATAAACACAAGAGATGCACAATATAATTGCTCACCACCCGCTGACCGATATCCAGCCTAACTCGAACAGCCATCAATCTCTTTTGTATAACTACCTCTGTTTATATACTGGGCATGACGTGCTGTGGTGTGGAATACCTCTTTGGTTAGTTTGGGTCAGGTGTCCTGTCTCTGCTCCCTCACATCTTCTTGTGCCTGTCCTCACTGGTAGAGTATGAGAGACTGAGAAGTCTTTGATCAGGGTAAGGGCTGCTTAGGAACAACTAAAACATTGGTGTGTTATCAGCATTGCTCTCAGACTAAAGTTGAAATGCAGCACTGTACCAGCTAATAGCAAGGAGAAAAAAAAACTGATACAGCTGAAACCAAGGCATATAGAAAGTGGCCTTAAAGTTCTGCCAGCTTTGTTCTGCTCCTTTTTCCCTGAGGGGAGTTTTTCAGGTAGGTGTTACTAAGTCCTTGAACAACTGGAATTTTGCTTTCAGAAAGTCAGGGTCTTGACTTGACTCTTTGCCTGACCCATATTCCTCAGGACTCCAAATTCCAAGTGTGTGATTGCTGCAGCCCAGTCAATTTAAAATCCCTACAGAAAGCTGATTTTTTTTTTCCAAAGCATGCCCACAAGAAAGGAGAAGAATGAAGTGTTGTAGCATGATGAATACACTCTTCGGTACAAAGGGCTTAGCTTTTAAACTGCTATAGTTCACTGCCCGCATAATGTAGAGACCCCTTTTAATGGACCTATTAGCTGACAGAAATCTGTTCCATATATGAGGAGGCTATGAATTAAAGAAGAGCTCATTGCTGCCAAAGTAGACAATTGTGTACATTCTCTAGTGTTGCGAAATTTTGCCTCTGGTCACTAAATACGAATACAGCAGAAATTGCGATCAATCCTCTTCACCACAGTGAATCCAGCTTAATATTCCTGGGTTTGATCAGCTTGGAATTATGAATTCTGATAATAATTCGTGTGTTCTTAGATAAATCCATTGCAGGTCTCTGGGGTTTTTTTTTAGGGAGATAGTCTGGTGAAGCTTGGAGAATGATCAAGTAGTTGCTTTCTTATATATAACTGGATCATCTACCTTCTGAACCCAACCTTGGCAAGCTGAAGAGCTGAGACACTTTTGCACATTGTGTCTGTAGGAAAAAATAATACATACATTTTTTCATAATAGGTTAAGTTGTAGTCTTCATGAATAAATATATTGCACACTTCTAAAGGTGGAAATGCTTTCTGTAACACTCTTTTACTTATTTGTTAGGCCTGTACACCCTTATGCATGCATGAAGCATAGTGAACAGCCTGTAGATTTATAGGATTTCTGAACAGCAAGAGTTTGGGCTAGGTGATAATAATTGAGCACATTTCTGTTTTATTGTCATTGTAAAGGATAGCTATTAGAGAATTTAATAACTTATGACTCAAGCTGTCTAGAAATGACAGTAATACCATGCATGGTGGTCTGTGGTTCTCCCATTTCCTCATCAATTTTCTTTTTTTAACATTGGAGGTGTGCCTCCAATTTTTAAAATAAGTTTAGCCACTACTACTTTTTTGTGTTGTTTCATTTCTTTGATGCCTCACACTCTATTTGAAATTGTCAGCAGGCATTTTCCAAAGAGAGATCAAGAAACTGATGCTAAGAATAATAAGCCATATCATATCCTTATACAGACAGAAGATCTGATGAAGCTTCAGAAAAGCTTAAAAGAGAAAGAAACTTGAAAAAGCTAGAAAAGAAATCTTTCGCATTAAGGTGAATTAATTTTTCCTTCTTCACCATTCTGATATCATTCTTCCAGTGATGTCTTCTTTGTTTTGTCTTTTTCAGATAAAGAAAAAACCCTAAATAGCCAATGAGAGTGCATGGCTCATTGTCAGCTTTTGCACACTGAGAAAATTTATATTTTTGTGCATACTTTTATTCAATTTTTTTTTCAGCATAGCTAAAGTGTATATTAATGGGAATGTAAATTTATATTTTCATGGGAATACAGATGTACCTAGCCATAAGTTTATGTGCTTCTTGACTACTGGAACTTAATGGAGTTAAGCTAAACCTTACATTACTATTGTACTACTTAAATATAAAATTATCATTTGCATCTAGACTTGCATATGACATTAACATAATTCCCCTCCCCCATTTCCATAAGCTCACAAAATAAGAAATTTCTTTGTAACACATCAGAGCATTTTCACACCTTTGTTCTAAAGGTCAGAAAACATGACTGGGAAATGGGTTTGATTTGCTAAGAATCATCATGTGGAATATTTTTTTATCCAAATACTTTTACCATCATGGCTATACATAAGTAATCATATCTCCAAACCTATACTGAGATAACTGAGTTGATGAAGAGATAGGAATTTATTATAGAAATCAGTTATAATATTGTCAGCGATTCTGCAGTCAAATATAGTGAGTCCCAAGTAGCTAGATTTGTGTTCAACTGGTAATAAATTTAAGGCACATACATACATGCATACGTATTTATTATACATCACTAAAATACATTTTACACATATTATCATAACATTATTATTATACGTACACCTATATGCACTTTTTTACATATATTTACATGTAGATAAGCATAAGGATACAGAAGAGGAATCAAACTAGCAAGAAAAAACTACTTAATTTCACTGCAGATTATTTGTGATCTAATATGATTTCAACATAACTTCTAGTAAATATGTTACTTAAAAAAATACAGTACTTATTTTCATTGTACTGAACGAATTCAAATGATAATAATATGAAGCTTAGGATAGAGAATCCTAATATCAAACTTAGGATAATCTCACCTGATTTCCCCATAAACTACATGAAAATGCGATATCTAATGATATAACGATAAAAGGTAACTAATACAGAAGTAGTAGTCTATCAATATCTTTGAGACATGTGGAAGTAAGGTTATGAAAGCATTTTGCTGTAAAAAATGCAAACTAATCCAACCAAATGAAGAGGAATAAACATGTCCAGAGCAGATATTTTGAGAGTTAATGTTTCCAATGACACTGGAAATGGCTATATATGACTGCAATGTTAGCAAACTTCCCTGAACTTCAATTTCTTCATGCCATTACTGATGATGTGGAGTTCACACAGAATTAAAGAGAATGTACCTTTCTAATAGTCCTGTACAAGAGTGAGTTTGTTGTGCATCTGAAAAAAAGAAACACAGCCTTGAAAAAGTGAAATATCTATATCCCCCATCTCCAAGTGTATTCAATGCTCCTCAGCAAGATGTAGTATTTTCTAGCAAAAAAAAAAAATAAAAATCCAAAGTACAGAGCATTTCGGTGTATTTTAACACTAAACAAGTTAAAATTCTGATTGAGAGCACTGATTTTCTCCCTCTTTTCTTTTGTTTTTCTTCATCTTATTTCGTTTTCTGTACACTTATTTGAATTTGTATAAGATACATAATTTTCACTTACATTGCCTACAACTGTTCTAAATTAAACGAAATATGTTGGTTTTGCCAATGCAAAAATGATTTCACAGGTTTAGGCACAGCGTGATGTTTTTCAGTGCTCATTTTTCTGCATTATTTTCTCCCTTTAAAAACATATGTTACTAGATTTGCTTATAAACATATGTGATAATGTGCAGTTGGAGCAGAGAAATAAAAGGGAGAGAACGTTATCTGGAAAGTGACTTTATTTGTAACCATTAAGAACACATTTTCCATTGCAATCTATATTTCCAGATGATTTCCTTTGTGTCGTAAAAGATAGGGATGCAAAAAGTTTTTAGAGTCATCTAGTGCATCTCTCTGCCATAGCAACTATTCCCTCTTGTAAAATTGGACTGGCTTGTCTACTGCAAGTTGTCCAGAGTAATGGAAATCTCATTACTTCTCACTGAAAGACAATTCCTAAAGTTTAATAGACCACATTGTTGGAAAGTACTGACTTGGTTCTGAATTTTCTCTTTCATAATTTTATCCAATTTACTCCCTGATATGTGTACCTACTTGTAGGAACTTGAACTTCCTTCTTCTTTGATATTCTTCAGTAGACATTTTCAGACTGCTCTGACGACCTCCCATGCTGATTATCAATACCACACAACTTTTATTATTTCAGTATTCCTAATCAGTCAATAATCACAATCTATTAATTCAATGTCTTTTGTGGATATAACAATATAAGTTTGAGAAATTAGTTACATTTTATTATGGCTTTAACTATAATAATGCAAAAATATGTTATATGAGGACAGAGAATGTGATTCAAACACAGAGTAATGAAGGGCTAAACACGGAAAGATGTTTCTGCATTTCCAGTGGCAAAAAAGTCAGCCATCTTTACTGCCATATAAATCAGTATCTAAACTCTTTTGGCAATTGGTACTTTTCAGTTTCTTCTGCTGCAATTTTCCTTGGATGGGTTGGAGGGAATATTAAATTAAATTCCTATTTGTTTTGATCTGTAATTTTCTGAATACATTTTTTCTGTTTCAATTCCCCATTTCACTTTGTGCTATTTCTCTGTTGTTGCTGCAGCATTTCCCAATTTAGCAGTCAGTTTCATTAATATGTTTTTTATTCCCCTTTGCAGAATGTAAATGAAAATGTCACAGCTAAATTTAACATGGATACTGGAAATACGCCCCATTTCAATTTCTCGTAACTCAGTGCATTACCATGTATCATTAGCCCTTGTTAAAAGACCTTCAAGTCACTTCTCAGTTCTGTTCCTGAAGATTTTTATTTAAACCAATTCTGAAGTATGCATGCAAAAAAAAATTTATTCTCATATGATGACACTAGTGATAGTGTGAGCACACAACCAATTATTATTAACCCAGAACATATTTCATGTATTTACTGTGTAAGTCATTTATTTCTAAAGGAATCTAGGATACTGAGGATGTCCCTGATCTGTCCTCATCATACCATAATGCTGTATAGCCTTTCATTGAAGAAATTGGTTATACACTGTGAAAGAATCTTGTTGCTTGTGCCAAATAGGAATTTATGAAGTAGATGTTCTGTGAATGATCTTAAACTGCTTGTAGCATAGTTATAAGTGCCATCAAAGAATATAATTCAGCACTTGTGGTTTAACTCAAGACAGCAACTAAGTTGCTGAAACCCAGACAAGACTTCAGGTTGCTCCATATTTCATTGGGTTAGCTTTGTTCATTTATTCATATTCAGTGACATATTTCTATGTTAATATTGTAATTGACTTTATGGAAATCATGTAATTACATGTGAAAGTAGGTCATGTAAGGTAAGAAGGCAAAGGTGTTGCTCTAAACAACTGAAGTAAATAACATATTTTAAACCCATCTCTATATGTCATTTTCTTGTAAAAAGAATCAGAGAGCTTTCTAGATGCTTAAGCAAATGTGCTGATTCTGATAGTTCATAATACCAATAGCTTGAAGATCTTCATAGCTATAGTATCACTGTCATAGACAAACAAATTTAGCTAGATATTCTTCTGTATCACAGCTTGTATAACTATAAAATCAATTGTAATGGATTTTTAAGATGGTATCAATAACCCAGAGGCAATTATATCAATGCAGGTGGCATAAAAGTCACATATTTCATATATGCAATCTGTTTCTAAACAAATCCCAAGATGCACAATGTAATGTGCATTACTCAGTGCTCCTGAGCTGAATCATCAAATGTAATGCAAAAGGCTTTGAAGACGTCTTTTTTAAAAAAAGCAATATTCTTCCTGAAAAAAGCAAATTTAGCACTTAATTAAGAATGCATGCCTCCTCTTCTGCTTACTTAAAAGGCTTTCTGACTTGAAATGATAAATGTCTGTGAGTCAGCATCTTTGAAAAGAGTCGGCGTAAGGGGCTACGAAAGTGGGCTGCTTTGCAAGGGAAGGCTGTTTGACAGTAAGGCCGGCGGAGACAGTGTTACTTTAGGGCAGAGGGACAATCCTACGGCATCTGAACAAGAATTGCAAGCGCAAATCCTATGACAGACATCAAGATAAGTCCCAGCTCACAGGGTTGCTCCCGGCTGTCTCTCACACAGCAACACCTTCATCTGGTCCCAGGTCCCATGTCCGCAACACCTCAGAGCTGACGTCTGGCAAAGACAGCCAGGATCCTGGGCAAAAAGAGGTGTCAGACCATGTTTATGCCCCAAGGGAAATGAGAGATAGATAATAAATAAATTGCATGAGGTTTTTGTTTTGTTTTAACAGAAACTACTGTGCTTTTTGTATTTTGTGCATGTGTTATTATCCCTGTATCAGAAGCCACATAACTAAAAATAAGGCCTGATAGAGTGTCAGTTCCACACAGAAGCGCTGATTACAGAGCTCATCTCCCTAACACACAATTTTACTGGAAAAAATCTTGCAAGTGGTACTTGAATGACAGCCCAGAAGAATCAAATCTTCTGTTTATTCACTGAAGAGAGACAATATGACAGCACCCGTAAAAGCATAAGAGACCAATGTATCAGCCCCAAAAGTAATGGACTGTCTTTTGTGCTCAGAGTAATCCAACTGCTGTGACAGTACAGCACAGCATTGCTCTGCTGGCAGTGTAAATACAAGTTGTTGTGTGTGTAGCAGTTGGGGAATTTTTTCATACCTTACCAAAAAGAACTCACCAGGTAACAGTTTACAGTAGCTGTAACTCAAGCTAAATTGGAATGGTAAGTCCACATAAAAGTTTTCTTCTAAGAGTTATTAGGCCAGCTTTCAAACTGGAAAATTCTGATGTGGTCAAACTATTCTTTTAGAACTATGCCACAAAAAATACATTATTTCTGAGGGAATATTGCACTCAGATCATTAAGAATGATCCATGTATTTGCTAAAATGAATAGGTCCCTGAGGCATGCGTATATTCACATTGACATCTTAATACCTATTATTTCAGATGAGAGGGTAGGACCCATCACTGATGACATGTCTTCCTTCAGAAGCAAGTATAACCCAGTCCTGGTTTTGCTGTCTGACTAAAAATGAAAATCAATTATGTATCTCTATAAAATATGTCAAAAAAAAAGCTTTTTTCATAAATTGTCCTGGAAGACATAGCTAGAAGAATCAAGAAACATCATGCTTGGAAGCAGTAGCTGAAATTATTGTGGGAGGACAGGCCAAGATCAAAGAAGTTTTGCAGCCTCACAGGTAACGTGTCACATAGTGTGAGTCAGCCACAAACTTTGACATTAAAACTTTGACAATAAAATTTTGACTATGGGATAAAGAGATGAATCTAACAATTCATCATTTTAAGTATTATTATACTAAGTCGATGCTTGTATTAATGGTGCATATTAAAGCATTGCACATTGCTTTATGCAGAAACAAAGACATGTTCCTTGCTCCTAGTACCTGCCAATGGTGCACTCAAGAAGGTTCAGACTTGCCAAAGAGGTGTTAGGAGCTGATGATGCTTGTAAAGACAGAGGGAAAATTCATAACTTGAATTGTGGCTTGATAGAAATTATACAGATGGGGTTTGAAGATCTGTTTGTGAGAGAGAGAACCAAACTGATGAACTTGTAAGAAAAATATAAAGGCTGTGAAAGAAACAAGAGCACGGTAATCAAGGGGCGCACAGGTGCCTATTTAAAGAAAGGTCTTCAAACTTCAGGAACATTTCTGAAAATTCAGCCAGTCTTACTCACACAGAGAGGTATCGTACTTGTAATCATGCAGAAATGATCTTGGGATGACTGATTGTATCTGAAGAGTTTTCTGAAGCCTTTTGTGATAATTCACGGCAAAGAACTTCTGCACCATTCTGCAAATACTGTAAAGAGCTTTAAAACCAATGCAAGGAGTCAACTCTGTAGAAAGGAAAACTAGAATACTCAGGCAAGAGATACTTATTTGTTCTTTGACTATAGATTGCTTGAGCTTCTTTTCCAGAGTCTGTGGGTATCATGACCAAATGGGAATAAAATTTGAAGTGTGCTAGTTAATCCTTGTTATTTTCAGCTGTGGGAACACAGTGTGTTAATGAACCCAGGAAATCCTGCAATAGGCATATGCAAAAAAAAAAAAAAAAAATCATTCTGATTTTATTTTTGTTCAGTATACAAGCAAGAGTGGAAACGGGGAAATCTTAAAGTGCAGATAGCTTTAAAATGCAGGTAATATAAAGAGTAGGAGTGGATAGAACAATGAAAAAGCTTGTGGTAAAATGCTAGACAGCAGAAAGCACAGTGCACCAAGACAGTAAAGATTAGGAAAAAGCAAAACAAGTCACAGGACTGCAGTTCCTATTACATGAAGATAGTTTTGTCTCATTGTATACTTGCTGGTTTTGAATTTTTAAAAGTGTTGAATGTACACTTCTGCCAGAGAGACAAAAATTCTTGCCTGAAATTTATACTTTGCTGAATGCTCTAAAATTGTGGTGGCATGCATCTGTTTGAAAGCTATTACTTTTTTCTATGTTGTTCTACCAGGCCTTGCGTCTAAAAATAGTGCTGGTTTTGTTGGGGGTTGGTTTGTTTGTTTATTTTTTTTCATATGCAAGGCAAAGATTTATTTAAAAATAGCAAATGAAAAACAATAGAATAGAAATAATTCTTTCTGGGTCTTTTATAGTAAATCTTTTTTGCTTACTGCTATTCTGTTGCTGAAATTGTGTGTATATGTCTATCATCTCAAATATAATCATAGGATAATTCAGGTTGGAAGACACCTCACTTCCTTATTATTTTCACAAATAATTTTTTTTTGTACTAGCAGAATTATGAACATGGGGCCTGAAAGTCTTAGACTGTGCTTATTTTGTGTAGTATTGATGTATAATATCTAAAGCAGTTTATTTATTTCTCTGTATCAACTTTTGACAAGATTTCAGAATAACTTGATTGTTATGCTTTTTTTTATTATTTTTGCTTACCAATGGGCAGATTTTTAGAGCCGTATTTCTCCATTTTCTTTGTTAATTACAATAAGAGTCCCCAAATTATGTTAATTAAATTATGTTAACTTATGTTAATTACAAATTAATATTCATTACAATAAGAGTCCTCAAATTGAAATTCTGAAATTGCATGACTTTTCTTAGTCTTGATTCATATTCTGAGCCTGAAAGTGCTTTAAGGAATATAATAAATTAATTCAGTTATAGCTGAACTGTTACATTCATTGCAAATAGTGGAAGTCTCACATTAGTGCAGTCAAGGTAGGTACAGATTAATTCCTAATTATTGTGCTCATTATTTTAATCTTTAATTGCATATTCATTAATTAGGTCGTTTCAGGCATATGTAATAATGGCTTAAAACATGGACCATTAACAACTGTAACAGTGCATTACATTTTGCTTATTGTGCAAATGATTCCAAACGTCCAAAATGATTAGCTATTTCCAAGTACATATGAAACATGCTGTTCAACTGTGCACAAAATTGAAGGATGATAGAAAATAAGATTCAGAAGTAGTACTTCTGAATCTTGTTTTTTAATAATTCACTCTGACTTGTCCGGTGAAATAGTAAACAAAGAGGGACTAATTTAGTATTTGCTAGTATGGTGACCGCTAAGAAAAAAGACTGTGCTAACTTAAACATTTGATCTTCTTAAGTGATGGTAATGATGGCTCTTTGCATAGACTGGCTGCTTTCTGTTTCTCTGTGGTGACAGTGTCTTTGACTGGATCTTTTCTGGCTCATTAGCTGAAGATAAAGGTAGTATTAAGAACTAGATGTCTCTTTGTAACTCTGTGCATGCAATTGTCCATCTGTTTAGTGAAAGCAGAGACTTCATTTGAAATCAGATTCTCAACAGGAACACAGAAGACATATGATTTTATTTTTTTATAATAAATGATATTTTTCACTAGAATTATTCTTGCATCTAAAAATTTTAAAAGGCGTATTCGGTTTAATGATTTGACATCATAATGGTTTTTTTGAAAATACATAAGCTTGATCATTCTGCAGTCCTCTGCTCCATAGCCTGTGAAATCCCAAAGCCACATATTTTAGACAAAAAGAGCAGGAATGTATTAACATAACAGCCCTAATAGTTGTTGCCATTAGAATTCCTACTGACATCAACAGGATGTCCCTCATATATAGTCTTACAGACAGGATTATGTCTTCAAGATTAAATCTAAAGATGATACTTTGGGTCTTTACAAATCATAACAAAATTCACAGGCTTCTAGCACCTGTAAAACACAAAAAAGGCTTTGACTGTTTAGACTGTATAGAAGATAAACTCTATAGGCAGTCTTCTTGGAGAGATCTAGTTTGCGTTGTGCAACACCAAACAAAAGAAAAGTCATATAAAAACAATTCTGCCATCTGTCACAGGCAGCTTGAAGGTGAATCCTATCCCTTAGGCCTCCCATTCTTATCCTGCAGCTTCCACAGGTTTCAGGTTTCAGAAAACTGTGCAGTCTTTCTTAGACCTCCCTCACAAAAATCTATCCATCTCTGTTATCTCAGAGGCTTTACTGAAACCTCTCAGAACTTCACCAGCCTTATTTCTGCTTCTAGCTCCCTGCTTGCTAGAGCTCTCCAAACCTGTGCCATGCAGCTCTCCAGCATTTCTTGGGTCAGAGGACCTCAGCTCCATCAATCTTGGGGGGACACACACAGCTCCCATCCTTCTGGAGGAGTCCAGCTGACATGGAGCACCACAGCCAGCACAAGGCAAACCAACAACTTTCTTTTCTCTTGATTACTCATGCTTCTTTAGTGGACTTGAGCAGGCAGCAAAGAATGAACTGCAGGCAAGCCTCCTGTGCTTGTTCAGGGAAAGATATTGCAGTTCACCAAAAGGATTGTCAACCACTGGATCAAGCTGCCCAGGGAACTGGTGGAGTCCCATTTCCTAGAGTACTTAAAAGACATGTTGGTGTGGCACTTAGGGACATGGTTTAGTGATGGATTTGGCAGTGCTGGTTTAAAGGCTGGACTCAATGATCTTAAAGGTCTTTTCCAACCCAAGTGATTCTATGATTCTATAATTCAAAGAGGAATGAAAATAGCTCAAGGAATTAGAATCCTTATAATGTCATTCTGATTTTATTTTAATTTAACTTATTGCAAATTACTTAATATTTTGGAGGTCCATAAAATCTGGTTGTAAGTAAATACCAACACTTTCTCTTTACAAAGGATGCCAAGAAACCTTTTGCTACTTATCCAAATACTTCTTTGGATAAGGTGGAGAAAGCAGTATGAATGCCTCTGTGATCACTTTGCAGTGTACTTTACAGCTGTTATGTAGTACTACATGTAGGAAACACCTTCACTGAATGAAGGTAGAAATGTGGGAAAATATCCTATGAAAGTTAGCCAAGTCTAAAGATCAGAGGTCACAGTTTCCTGATAAACTTTCTCCAGAGAAAATTAATTGGGCAGCACAAATGGTGCTCCATTTTTGCTGTTTCTTCCTGGGTTATGTTTCTCTGAAGCTGAGCAGTAGGAATTTAAAGTTTCCTGTTCTCTTCTGCCTGGCTGCATACTGGCATCAGTGTGTGGAGAAAATTCTAGGCTGGATAAGACTGAGTATGCTTGGAGAGCGAAAGCTTCTTGACCAGGACAGGGGGAGGCTGAGACTCAGACACAGGAAGAAGAATGGTGCCTTGCAAGGAGAGGCAGAGAACCAGAAAAGAAGTCTGCTGGGAAAAAGGAATAAATATACATATATATACACACACATATATAAATCCATATATATATATGCATATATGTATGTATACACAGAGATAGAGGTTGAGGCGATTGAGATGTATTTACTGTTACCTAAATACCTGCTTAAATGTTGTCAGACTTAAAACAAGATAGGAGGAAGACTGTTCCTTCAGAGACACAGTGGTCTAGAGATGGGACTCCTACTTCCCTTCTTTCTCATCCTAAACTTTCTCAGTTTTAGGAGATTTTCAGATAACCTCACAGGTACAACTTGAAAGTCTTTTTCATTTACTTGTTTAGATCAGTCTAATGATAAAAGATCACAAGGACCTGGTCCTGTCACACCAAAAATGTGTGACATGCCAGTGAAGTTAGTGGGAAAATTTATTTCCTGATTACTAATGGTGCTACGTCACTATTATGGGGTGTAAGGACTGAAACTTTTATTTGGGCAAGTTTTTCTGTGGCAAGGGAATCTCCTTAGGATTTTCTACGTTGGAAGAATCTGCCTCTGGCCACAGATACTCTTTTTTTAATCCTCATCTAAACACTACTTTAATACTGCTCAGAATTCTAAATGAGTATTTAAAAAATTATTATATGTCATAAAGTACTGTCCTGGGTTCAGCAGTAGCAGTCATTTTTCTCCTCCTTAGTAGCTGGTGCAGTTCTATGTTTCTGACTTTCAGTCTGGGAACAATGCTGATAACACTGATGTTTTTAGCTACTGCTTAGAATGTTCACTCTGAACAAGGAATTTCTGAGCCTCATGCTCTGCCAGGGAGGAGGGGAAGGTGGGAGGAAGTGAATACAGGACACCTGATCCAAACTAACCAAAGAGGTATTCCATACCACAGCATGTCATGCCCAGTATATAAACTGGGGGCAGTCACCCAGAAGGGGGAGATCACTGCTGGGGTCAGGCTGGGTATCGGTCTAGTGGGTGGTGAGCGATTGTATTCTCTTCCCTTGTTATTTCCCTTATCATTATTATTATTGGCAGTAGAAGCAGTGGTTTGTGTTATACCTTAGTTGCTGGACTGTTCTTATCTGAACTCCTGGGAGTTACATTCTTTAGATTCTCCTCCCTATCCCTCTGGGAGTGGGGAGGGAGGAAGGAGGAGGGGGAGTAAGAAAGCGGCTGCATGGCTGATTGGACTTAAACCACAACAGTTCGTTTTGGTGTCCAACGTGAGGCATGAAGGGTTGAGATAACGACAGATCTGACTGGAGTGTGTCTAATTGTATTTGTGATAAGCATTCATTGTTTTGGATTAATAGTCACTCATCACAATTCTGATTTATTGGCTCTCAAAGTTGTTGCTTTTGACCTCACAGTTTCAGCATGTCATACCTTCCTTACAGCAGGTATTTGCTGCGTTAGTGTTTATTGACTGGGTGGCCTGGGCTAAGATTCTTGTTTCACTGCACTTTATGGTAATGACTTGTAATACAATAGACTCATTGATGATGAAACTGGTCTGGCTTGTGTTCCCAGTATGGTCACCACCTCTATACTCTATACTGGGAGGTATATAATAGAAGTGCTTAGCAATTACACATCTTTTTTCTCCTTCTTGGGTGGTTATCTGTGAAGGAGACATTCTCTTACCCTCCCAGAGCCCCCACCAGACCGTTTACAAAATCATTTGAGAGTTTTGAAGGTTTGGAATGGCCTTTAGGTACCCTTGAGACCTGCCTGCTGATTGTGATGGGGATCACCACGTTAGTGCACGTACAGAGTGTATTTTACCCATGACTATTTTGTCTGGTCCCGAGAATTAAACAGAGTCGGGTTTGGGCCTTGTCTAGGGTTAGACGATGACATAGGAGGACCAAGAGATTTTCCCTGAGGCTGGACAGTCATGAGAGGCAGGGTGTGCCGGATAGTATGGGCAAGTATCTATGCCAATAGGCCCCTCTGGTGCTTTGGAATTTCACCACTGAACAACTGCAAAATCCAGAAAAATTAATAAAACTCTTAAATGAGGTGTGCTGTCATTCTGGTCATACAAGAGGTGGACAAATTATGGCAACGTGCTGGGGTTTGGCCTATGCATACAGGGCCTTGTTCAACAGAGTGTTTACTCTGACCAAGGACTTTCTGAGTCTCATGCTCTGCCAGAGAAGGGGAAGCCGGGAGGAAGCGGAGACAGGACACCTGACCCAAACTGACCAAAGAGGTATTCCATACCACAGCCCATCATGTACAGGATGTAACTGGGAGTTACTCAGAAGGGCTAGTTTGCTGCTTGGTCGGTGGATGATGAGCAATTGCATTCTCTTCCCTTGTTATTTCCCTTCTCATTATTATTATTCATGGTAGCAGTAGTGATTTGTGTTATACCTTCGTTACTGGACTGTTGTTATCTCAACCCCTGGGAGTTACATCCTTTCAATTCTCCTCTCCATCCCTCAGGCAGCAGGGGGAGGAAGGGGGTAGGGGGGTTAGCTAACAGCTGTGTGGTTTTCTGAGTTACAGCTGGGCTTAAACCACGACAGTTCAACAGTTTCATTTCTAAGAGACTTTTTGCTTGTCTGTCATGGGAGGCAATGACATTAATCTTTAGATTTCATCCAGTATGATGCTTTCTAGCATCTCTGCTTTGTCTATAGGAGATCGCTGCATCTATCATGCAATAAAAAGATTGCAGAAAACTTAATTCTGAATTTCTTAAAAGGAAAGATTCTATGAATGATTTGGTAGGTCTGACTGATTATATGTTTATAAAATGCTGAACTATAAATTAACAGATATGCTTAGTGTTGACAAGTAGGCCTGTGGCATCACTAGCATACAGATATGAGATAAAAGAGTAAGTTCCGTAGAATTCCTGCCATCTTCACAGAAATACCAAGAATATAAAGAAGAGAGAAAAGGATCTCTTAATTAAGGTATTCAAGGAAGTATCAGAACTCATTGAGTAAATGACTGTCTGCTCCTTTAGATCAGTATTGGACTATACATCAGTATTCAATATCCTAGTGTTAGTACCTCTGAAGAGCAGGTCTGTGCTGAATTAGAACAGATAGAGATGAAAAATAATTCATTCCTCCAGAAGTACAAACTTCTAAATCTAACATCTGTTTCACTTGAAGCTGAATGTGAATAGAATGTTAAGGGATTAAGGGGACAATTGCAACCATTAGGGAACTTAAGCATTATCTGTTTTGCAGGACTAAGTGTGTTCCCCAAAAATAATGCCAGACTTAGAAAACAGACACAGATGTTGCATTTATTTTTATTTCTTAAAATACAATATACTTGTCGTGGTTTAAGGCCAGTCAGCCATGCAGTCTCTCTCACACTTTTCCCCTAGACTTCTACCCCCACCCCGCTCCTGGAGGATGGGGAGGAAAATCTAAAGAATGTAACTCCCACGGGTTGAGATAAGAGCAGTCCAGTAACTAAGGTATAACACAAATCCCTACTGCTACCACCAATAATAAAAATGATAAGGGAGATAACAAGGGAAGAGAATACAATCGCTCACCACCCACCAACTAGCACTTCCGGGTAACTCCCAGTTACATCCTAGGCATGACGTGCTGTGGTATGGAATACCTCTTTGGTTAGTTTGGATCAGGTGTCCTTTCTCTGCTTCTTCCCGGCTTCCCGCCCTCCCTGACAGAGAATGAGGCTCAGAAAGTCCTTGTTCAGAGTGAACATTCTAAGCAGTAGCTAAAAACATCGGTGTTATCAGCTCTGTTCCCAGTCTGAAAGTCAAAACCACAGTACTGCACCAGCTACTAAGAAGAAGAAAAATGACTGCTACTGCTGAACCCACGACATGTACCTTTCATTATAGTGTTTGTATCTCATGCTCCACCTTGGCAAAGCTCATTATTTAAGCGATCCAGGCTTCTAAGGTTTCTTCATTACCCTTACATCAGTTCCTGAACTTTTTAGGTTTATCTGTTCTTCTTCTGATCCCTGCAGCTGATTTTTCAGTGAAGACACTAGATATATTTCTTGATAGGACTGTGATTCTCTATCTATTCATATAGGACATTGCATGTAGTTGAACTGCAAGTTTTGCAGTACTGCTGCTGAGGTGTTCAGTTTCCCCCTCCCACTTCTCTCTGCAGGGAGCACATGAGGTGATCTATTCAACCTCTGTGTCTTGCAGATGCACCCTCTATTATCATGTAATAACATCTTCATGTGCTCAGTTACAATTCTTCCCTGTTAGTGGAATTACTCCATAAAACTGTGTTTCCTTTCAGTATGCTTTTTAACATTTGAACATTGTGAAGTATCATCACATTAGCTGGATATCCAACATATGGTAACCGCAGTCATCTCTGCGTGTAAAGTTCTTATTTCCAGGCAGCTAATAATGTAAATTTTTCAAAATTGCCAAGCATACCATTAACGTTGTAGATGGCCACCTAACTTTTTCAATCACTTGTTTCACTCAACATCCTTTTAAGACTTCTGCTTATAGTGCTATACATCTGCTCCTTAGTTTCCTCTAAGGAAAATCTTTATATAAACAGTGCATGCTAAAGCAGTCTTTAAACAATTATATGTACGTGTCATAAGAGGAAACATACTTTTTATCGTAAAGCAGCACAATAATTGTTTTCAAACTTTCCACACATGCATTTATGCAAAATTTATACTTTTTAATAATGTTCTGGGTTTTGCCAGTTTTTGTATGTGTGTCCCTCTTGTTTTCTATTTAAAATAAAGGGCTTATGAAATATTTAAATCATGTAATAATGCCCAAATCTTAGAAATAAAAAAAGGAGGCATGTTTATAATTCAGTGCCTTTTTTCTCAAAGGGACATTTTGCTATAACATCCCACAGAACATTGCTTTGCAACTCTCCCTTGTCTCCATGTTTGATGCTTACAGTATATTGTCTTGAATATATCTCTGTGATATAACAAGAGAATTCTCTGCTACTTGCCTAAATTAGTTCTATGTTTCCTATTCAGGTGGCAGTCATTCCTCTAGTAGCACTTCAGAAATTATGAGCTTGAATTTTGGTGATCTGTGATCTCCCAGCAAAGCCTTAGAGATTGGGAGCTTTTATCTGGTGAGAGAAATGGTTTTTCTGATTTTCTATTTTTTATAACAAATGGGAAATATGTAAGTAAAAATACTTTGAAAGGAACTTCCAGCTCCTTTATGGCTCTCATAAATATAGTGAAATTCAATTAATATTGTTGTAACAGATGAGTGTTCTGCTTATACTTTTAAGACTATGTAATCTGTTACTATAGATCTGTCTATTATAGTCCACTGGATTTAATACAATATACTAGAGTAAATGTAGTCTGCAGGTTAGGAAACTTGTAATAATGAATTCTTTATCTCTTCTTGGCTATATGTGCTTTCAGAAAAGGATTTTACTGGCAGTCCTTGTAACAAAAATGCACATACCTGTAATTACTTCTTCTCCTAATTAACACTGTGAGAAAAGCTTTTTTCTGGAAGTATAGCCTTTAGTCACTTTCCTTTCTTACTGTTACACTTTTATGAGACAAGTATAATTACTCTGTAACAATCCACCATGATTGCCAGGAAGTGCAATATACTGCAATGGTACTTTCAGAAAACAGGGATAAATAACAGAGTACAGAATAGTAGAAAGTATTTTATGCTTACCATATAATTTATTTTTCAAATATCATATCATAGCTGTCAAATATCTTTTAAGTTTTATTTCCAAATTCATATGAAAAGACAATTGTGAAAATCCTACTCTACATCCTCAGGAGTTTCAGGATCTATGAAACACAAGAGAGAGAAATCAGTATAAGTCAGAGAGTGGATGAGACAATTCAAGGAACTACACTTTCCATCTGGTTTCAGTAGTATGGATTATGGCTTGAGGAAAGAGCTTCAGAAACAAAGCTGTTCAGGCTTTTCATTTGAGCAACTTCTTTATCTTTTACCTTGCATGTAAGAGGGAAAAAGAAGAAAAAGTTTTGAGATGAACCAATTTTGAAAATATAGATTTAACTTATGATCCCAGCCCATGCTGAAAATTATAAGGTCTGAGGCTCTTGACCTCAATTTACCTTGATTTTCATTTAAAAGCCATTTGCAATTTAATATATTTTATCTGGTCAAAACATTGCAACCGATGGTTGGGCTTTTGGACCGCACTTAAATTTGATACCAAGAGCATTCAGTTAACCTGAATTGCTCCCCATCATTTTGTGATTATTTGGTGGTTCACATGAGTGCATTCTCCATCAGGTAGATGTAACACAAGAACTCTTAACTATTTGGTGACATTTTCTCATGATAAGAACCAGGAATTGCTGTGTTGTCTCTCCTTTTGGATGTTTTTAGTTTTTGAGCTTAGTTTTCAAGGCTTTAAACTTCAATTTAGCACTCCTTTTTTTAAGCAAGTACTCCTAGCCATCTTTGGTGACTGTTTTCTGAGTCAAGAAGACTCTGATTCTGCCTTGTATTCTGAGATTTAGCTTCTTACCTGCTAGAAGTTATGTTCCTGTAGGTCAGTCTTAGTATCTTCTTCTGTTTACATGTTCTCCTCAGGGCACAGATAGACAGTTACCTGTAGGAAAGCATTAAAAATCTGTTATGTACTTAAAAAAACCCTCAAAAACCAAAAAGTAACTCCAAAAATGGAATAACATGTGAGAATATATCTGCAACAAGGGTTTAAAATATATACAAGGAATCTTTTGTCTTTCAATGACTAGAAGTGAGATCAAGCTATTAAAAACTGAAGGAAACTTGACCCAGGCTGAGGTGAAGGCATTAGGACTAACTCTGGTGTAGAGCTGCTAATATTCATCACAAAACATATCAACAAATATGATGCTATACAATAAATTTTATTTTCTGTCATGGTCATATGATCTGAAGGAAGAATGAGAGACTTCAAGCATTTTTTCAGCCAGGAGGGTATTGCAGTGGGTTAAGAAATGGTAGGATGAAAAAACTATATAAGCAGTACATGCTAAAGCACTGTTTTTATATATACATTTCATAAGAGGAAATAAACATTTTGTAATGTGAAATATTAGAAATAATTCTGGGATGAGAATTTCCATCTTGACATTTAAAACTCAATCTAATGACCATGGTGTGGATATCAAAATTCCCATTAACTTTTACAGTTTTTGACCAAGGTTAGAAGTCATATAATTGCAAATTATCTAGAGTGCATCTTTGCCTAGGCCAGAATTAAAATCGTAGTATGATTTTTAGTAAAATGTAATCATATTTTGGTCTCAAATCCAAAGCTATTCTGCTTGTGATTTTTTTTAAACACAAAGAAATCGTTTTGTTATCATATCTCCACAAAATAAAAATTTTTATGAAGAACCTCATCTCACGGGATTAAAAGAGCACATGTATTTCAGAGGAAAGGCATGTCTTTTTTTTAGATTAAAGCCCACCAAAATGAAACTTTTTTGAAAGTGTCACCAAGGTCTTGATATTTTTATGATCAATGGGGAATTTTCTACATGACATTGAGGAACATGAAGACAATTTATGACTTTGTTTCAAAGTCAGAGAAGGTTGTTAAGTGACTACAACCTTTGTTAAGGTTTAAGTCATGTTTAAATTTTAATTTAAGTGAAAATCTGGAAATGCAAACAACTGTTCTTCCTTTGGGAGACTTTGCTGAAATTGATCTTAGTGTTTGTTCATGATATTTGTCAGATGTCCTATTTCTAATTGACTTAGGAGTAAAGGCTTGTCCAACTCAATTTTACAATGAGATTTAGGACTGCAGACATATATTTCTGAATATCTCCTTAATTCATTCAGCATTCTTTTGTATTTCCAAGTGTGGTATTTTATTCAAGTTCATGGAGAAAACAGAATCATTTGAAAATAATTCAGCAAAATCCAATTTCAAGGGCATAAAAATAGGTCAATGCCTACACAGTAAACATTCCGTCTGTAACTATAATAATGCACAAAATTCAAGAGAATATACATGTATGTGTCAGTGGAATATACTACTAGGCCAAATGTAAACACAGAATGTTTACATGTAACTAATCATATTGTATTTGCTTCTTATTAATTCCTGTAAACAACACTGAAAACATGACCTGAAAGTGTTGATGTATGGATCTTTGTCTGATGTGTTGTAGGCATACTTAAAAATTTATAGGATTGTTAGAGAACCAAGTGGGGGAGCCAGGTTCTTTCATTCAACCTTTCAATGATTTATGCTTTTAGTTTTGCAGCACCTGATGGCAAATGGTTATTGCTAGAGAGGCATAATATTTCTCCTTTATTCCAGTTCACACAGGTAAGGAACATCCAAAAATTTACAACATCCTGATAGCATACAAGGTGTTTGGCTGTCATTTTAAAACCATGATAATCCTAATTACTGATATTGCATATGCAAATCACATGAAGAAACTTCAGATAAGCAAATAAGGTCAAAGGGCAGAGATATTGAATAGTGATGTTTTCATTATTTATTTTTTTTTTTGTAGCCCTTCTGTAAAAAGTTACAGGTAAAACTAGAAAGCAGAAGTTTCAGGGATAGTTGTAATATATGGAATTTGATTTAGAGCTGGCGGATGGACCACAGATTTAGAGCTGTGGATAAGGAACTGGCTGTGTGGTTGCATTCAGAGATTTGTAGTCAATAGCTTAAATTCCAAGTGGAGACCAATGACTAATGGTGTTCCTCAGGTACTGTTATTGGAACTGGGCTATATTTCCCCTTTTCCAGCCAACAAGAACTTCACCAGACTGGCATGACTTCTCAAATATGATAGATAATGGCTTGGCAATTACATACACCAGTTCCCTCGGCACATGCAAATGCATCTTATCACTTCATCTAACCTTGTCCAATCCTTTCATTTTTTTACAGTCTCTTTTTTTCTTTTTGTTTCTCTTTACACAACAGCGATAACCTCCATCCACGTTCTAATTATTTGTTTCCTACTTGCTGAACTTTCTGTTCAGACATGACATGCTGTGGGAAATGAACTAGACGAACAGCAAGTTACAACTTCAGGAAAACACACTTCAGCTTGTTTGGGGCATTGCTTGGCAAGCTCCCAACAGAGAATGCCCTGGAGGTCAAAAAGCCTGGGCAGTTGTTTGATCTTCAGGGACATCATCCTCAATGCACAAGAGCAGCCTGTTCCAATGCACAGGAAATCAAACCAGCATGGCAAAGGGCCAGTGAGGATGATCCTGGGGCTCCTGATGGAGCTCAAATGCAAAAGAAAGTGCACAAAAGACAGAAGCAGGAGTGGGATACTATTGCCTTTTCCCTTTCTCAGAAGTTAATTTGTTTTCAGAAAAATGTTTGCAATCACCATTGGGGAAAAAAAAGGTATTTAATCTCATAAATCAACAGAATGAGGCTCCACAGGTACAGAGAATAAGCTGGCAGATATGCCTGCTTGTATTGGTGTTCTTCCATTCATTTTAATTTTCTTTATTCTTCCTAAGACAGCTTTCTTGTTTCCAGGAGTGTGTTTAGCACATCCATCACAGGACCAAGTTAATTTAATATGAATGATTAGCATTTATACAGGGCCTTATATTCTGAAAGAATTTTGTAAATATTAACTAAGGTTATCTCAGTGAAATAGGTATCTAATTATTATCTTAATTTTAGAGGTCCTCCTGCAGCAGGTGGCTGAGCTGAGTGATGCTGTCAAAAGGCTAAAAGATGTCAGGGAAGCTGAGAGGAAGCAGCACTGCTTGCTCCAGCCCCAAACTGTGCAGGGGCCTTAAGCATTCATCGTAGCTCACGCAGGAAAGAAGGAGGCCGCTAACCCAGGATGCTGGGAGCCAGTTGCAAAAAAAAAAAAAAAACAACAAAAGAAAGAGGAAGAGGACAATTAAAAGCAAGGGTCTTCCTCCTAAATCTGATGTCCCCATCCAGAACCGCTTTGTAGTTCTGCAGGGGGCTAATGAGGAAACACACTCGCAACATGAACAACTGGCTGATGCACTGCTAAAGAAGATCACTACTGCTGCTGCCAGGAAAAAGGGGCGGGTCGTAGTAGTATAGGGGACTCTACTTTGAAACGCACAGAGGCACCATCTGTCGGCCTGACTCAGTCTCAAGGGAAGTTTGCTGCCTACCAGGGTCATGGATCAGGGATGCTGCAGAGAGGCTGCCTGCTCTAGTAAGTCCCACTGACTATTACCCACTTCTAGTGATCCATGTGAGTGCTAGTGATATAGATAGCAGCAGCCCGGAGAACATAAAGAAGGACTACAGAGCCCTGGGGGACGTGGTTAGGAGCTCTGGAGCTCAGATTGTCTTTTCATCAGTTCTCCAGGATAAAGGGAAGGACCTTAAAAAGGCTAGGAGGATTGGCTGGGTTAATAAATGGTTAGAAGGGTGGTGCCATAGCCAGGGGTTTGAGTATTCAGAACATGGGACTCAATTAAGTAGGCCAGGTCTATTGGAGGAGGGTGGAGCTGGTCTGATAACAAAGGGGAAGAGTGGTTTTGGTAGGAGGCTTGCCAGACTGGTCAAGAAACATTTAAACTGGATGTGTTGGGGAAGGGGGGCATCATTCCATCCCAACACTCAGTCAGTTGCTATGAGCTTGGAGCAATGTAGAGATATTCGGGCCACTCCAGCCAATGAGCCAGCTCCATTTGGAGCTCGGCTGAAATGCCTCTGTACAAATGCCAGTAGCACGGGGGGCAAAGAGGAATTAGAGATGTGTGCACATCTACAGGGATATGATATAATAGGCATCACAGAAATATGGTGCAGTGGCTCCTATAACTGGAGTGTTGGAATGGAAGGTTACAGGCTCTTTAGAAAAGACAGGCTCTGCAGACAGGGAGGGGGAGTTGCTATTTATGTTAGGGATAGGCTGGAGAGCATGGAACTCTGTCTGCTGGCAGGTGATCAGTTAACAGAGAGTTTGTGGATCAGGGTTAAAGGGAGAACTGCGATGGGAGACATTACTGTGGGGATCTGTTACAGATCAAGAGGACTCTGTGGATGAAGCACTCTATAGCCAGATAGGAACAGCCTCACGCTCGTAGGCCATTGTTCTCATGGGGGACTTCAACCACCCTGATATCTGTTGGAGGGATTGTACAGCCCAGCACAAGCAATCCAAGAGGTTCCTTGATTGTGTGGAAGACAACTTCCTTCTGCAAGTAATAGAGGAGCCAACAAGGAGAGGTGCCATGCTTGACCTCGTGCTCACCAGCAGAGAAGGGCTGGTTGGAAATGTGACACTCCAGGGCAGCCTTGGTTGTAGTGATCATGAGATGGTCAAATTCGAGATCCTCAGGACACTGAGACTAGCCTGTAGCAAGCTCACTGCCCTGGACTTCAAGATAGCAGACTTTGGCCTCTTCAGGAACCTGCTTAGTAAGGTTCCATGGGATATAGACCTAGAGGGCAGGGAGGCCCAAGACTGTTGGTTGATATTCAAGGATCACTTGCTACAAGCTCAGGAGTGTTGCATCCCAACTAGAAGGAAGTGCAGCAGGAGAGCCAGGAGACCTTGTATGGATAAGGAGCTGCTGAGGAAATTTAAAGGGGAAAAAAGAGGCTTGTAAAAGGTGTAAGCAAGGACAGGTGGCCTGGGAAGAATAAAGAGGTGTTGTCTGGAAAGCTAGGGACCAGGTTAGGAAAGCTAAGGTCCAGTTAGAATTAAACTTGGCTAGGGATGTTAAAGGTAAAAGGAAGGGATTCTACAGGTACGTGGCGAATAAAGGACAGACTAGGGACAACGTAGGTTCCCTCTGGAAGCTGTCAGGAGAACTGGCTACTGGGGATTCGGAAAAGGCTGAGGTTCTTAATGACTTCTTTGCCTCAGTCTTCACTGGCAAATGCTCTGACCACACCACCCAAGTCTTGGAAGGCAGATGCAGGGACTGTGTGAATGAAGACTTTGGGCCCGCTGTATAAGAGGATCAGGTTCAAGACCACCTTAAGAACCTGAATGTGCACGAGTCCATGGGACCTGATGAAGTTCATCCACGGGTCCTGAAGGAGCTGGCGAATGAAGTTGCTAAGCCACTGTCCATCATAGCTGAAAAATCATGGCAGTCATGTGAAGTTCCCGATGACTGGAAAAAGGGAAATATAACCCCCGTTTTCAAGAAGGGGAAAATGGATCACGCAGCAAACTACAAACCAGTCAGTCTCACCTCTGTGCCTGGCAAAATCTTGGTGCAGATTCTCCTGGAAGGCATGCTAAAGCCCATGAAAACCAACAGTGTGCTTGGTGGCAGCCAGCATGGTTTCACTAAGGGGAAATCCTGCCTGACCAATTTGATGGCCTTCTATAATGGGGCTACAGAACTGATGGACAGGGGTAGAGCAGTTGTTGTCATCTACCTGGACTCGTGCAAAATGTTCAACAGTGTCCCGCATGACATCCTTGTCTCTAAATTGGAGAGACCTCAATTTGATAGGTGGACCACTTTGTGGATAAGGAACTGGCTGGATGGCCGCATGCAAAGAGTTGTGGTCAATGGCTCAATGTCCAGATGAAGATCAGTAGCGAGTGGTGTCCCTCAGGGATCGGTGTTGGGACCGGTCTTGTTCGCCATCTTTGTCGGTGACATGGACAGTGGGATTGAGTGCTCTTTCAGCAAGTTTGCTGATGACACCAAGCTGTGTGGCTCGGCTGATACGCTGGAGGGAAGGAATGCCATGCAGAAGGACCTTGACATGCTTGTGAGGTGGGCTGATGCCAACCTGAAGTTTAACCATGCCAAGTGCAAGGTCCTACACCTGGGTCGGAGCAATCCCAGGTGCAGCTCAAGGTTGGGCAGAGAAGAGATTCAGAGCAGCCCTGCGGAGATGGACTTGGGGGTGTTCGTCAAGGAGAAAATGGACATGAGCTGGCAGTGTGTGCTTGCAGCCCAGAAAGCCAACTGTATCCTGGGCTGCAACAAAAGGAGCCTGGAATTCTTCTTGGAACAGTATGAACATAAAATGTCTTTCACTAGACAGCTCTTCATAGATCAAGAAGATGCTGCCAGCCATACAGGAATACTCGAAACTGCTACCTCTATAATTCTTGTCTTCTCTACCAGAGAATAATTGCTTGGACACATGAAACTCCACATTATGCCACACTATTGATCACTTGACAAAGAGCAAGAAAGACAAACAACCCCATTTCTTGAAATTTTTTTTCTGAATAATGAACAGTATGAGAAAAATTCATATGTATTTAAAAAAAATTATGTCTATGAATCTGTTGAAGTCATTAGTTGAAATTTGATACCAGACGTGTCTGGCACAGATGCTGTTTTCAAGAAGTTGCATAGATTATATTAACCAAGAAGCAGTGGCTGATATACAGTTATTTTAATTGTGGAATGCATTTGTTGTTCCATATAAATAATTTACTCTCAAAAGGGTATGTTTGATTTTTCTAATTAATTTGATTTTTTTTCTTGTAACGAGAAAAAAATCAGTATCTTCATTTTAAATAATAATTAACAAAGAAACTGACAAGAATTGACAGTATTTGTATTCTTTAAAATTTAGAATACTTTTCTTATAATTCTAGTCAAGAAACATTGTCCACATTTTAACAATCAGTGAAAATTTTATCAGCCGTATCAGTGAAGCTACAATATTATTTTATTTTTCAATGCTTATACATAAAATGAGATTTAGTTGATTTGCATTGATGAATGGAAATACAAAATTGCTTATTTTTTTTCCTGTTGAGGCAGTTTCATCAAGTAATGAAAAAGGTATTATAAAACTGTCAATTAAGATGTTTTTAATACTAAGAGGTTCTAGCATTAAGTGCAGTAGTTGAGTGAATAATAAAGAAGTAAGCATGTTTCAATGTTCAATTTTAATGGCAAATGTTTAGGTTTTAAGTGTAGACAAAGCCACCATAAAGCAACTATTGATGCGTACAGTTGTTTTGACATTTTCTCATGTTTTAAAATGTTTTTACATTTTAAATTTAAATTTATCTACTTTTATACTTTCCGCATGTATTATTTCTGTTTTTATCAAAAAGAACCTATAACTGACTTCAGACTTGAAGCTCTGCTGTTTTGAATTCTGTGATCATTAGAAGCATAGTGCCCCAACTAAGCCTTTGTCTTAGTGGGCACCTTATTTATTTGATTTTGTTTGTTCTGTTTGCTTTTAGAAAAGAACAGATAAACTTCCAGTATCTTATATATTTTTTCTTCCTAAAAAAAGGCAATTGCAGATTGAAAGAGGATCTGAATGTAGGAAAATTCCTGAAACATTCTTGCACTCATTTTTATTTCAGTCATGACAACACTGTTTACCTCATCCAGCATTTAATCATTACCTGATGTCTACTATCAAAAGATAAAACATTTTTTTACTGCAATAACTTTACAATTGCATTTTATTCAATTAGTGTAAAAAGTTTCTTTAAAACCAGCTTGTATTAAAAAGTAATCTTAAGTGCTGTATGATTTATGTAAGAGTAACTGAACTGAATACCAATTATGGCTCATTGAAATAAAACTGATCAGTCAAATCTCTGGAGTGTCTGATTCAGAAATGGGGGAAAAAGTTAGGGGAAGAGCTCTCAGCTTTCCTTAAATATGAAGTTTAAAAAGCTCAACACAGTCTCTGTAGTCTTTGAAAAATGTTACACTGCAAAGTTCCCTCCCATTATTGATAAAAAGCGCACTAACCTTATTCTTTTACTTATTGAATCATGAGAGATTAATGGTCATTGTTACTATCATATTCCATTTATGAGAAATGTAAAGAGGGAACTATAATAACTGGAGGACATTAGTGGCTGTTCTTTGTTTTCCCATCAGACTCAGAAAAATCTGCAAAGAATGCTAGCAAGCCAAATCTGTGGAGCCAAAGCATTATTGAATAGTCTCAGTCAAAGGATGTCTCCTGAAGCAGTACTTTGGGGAATCAAAAAATGATGCATACTGATGTAGAGCACTAGAGGTATTTTGTTAGCAGCTTTGAAATATATTTGAAATAGGTTATGGTCTTGTCAGTCTACCACTTCATCCATGGGATAGAAATATTGTTTCATCTTCTTTTAACAAGCAGTATCTTAAATCAAATGTTTCTTGTTAGTGCCATAAAATAGAAAAACTAATGTTATTGAAAGAGCCATGACAGCTTAATGATGTGAGGGTATGTTTGTTGTCTGAGGGTGCTGAATGACGTAAAAATATTATGAAGTTAGGCACCTCACAGGACAAAGTTCTCAAAAATAATTCAGAGAAATGCCTGGGAAATTTTTACTTTTGGGAAAATGACTTGAGATTTTTCATGTCTGGCCTCACATTTCCTGACTACAGCCAGTGGATTTAGGGTAAGCTTGTAAAATTTATTGCAAAAGCAGGATTTATTTTTTTTTTTAATAGTGTTGTTAAGCCGTTTCCAAGAAAATTATCTATTCTGAATTTCTTATAGCTTTTGCCTCTTATTTTATTTATTTATTTTGGGATGAGACTTTATACACGCTCTGTGTATTAGACACTGACTTGTCTACATAGAAAAATGCATCTGCACATATTCCTGTCGTGGTTTAAGCTTAGTCCTAAATTAGAAAAGCATGTAGCCTGCTCGTTTTCCCCCCACAACCTGTCCTTCTCCCCCCCCCACCACCACCCCCCCCCCCACTCCCAGAGGAATGGGGAGGATAATCAAAAGAATGCAACTCCCATGGGCTGACATAAGAACAGT
>WYDI02015628.1:0-59488 GCA_009867235.2 Psittacus erithacus | reverse complement strand
GTTTAACCATGCCAAGTGCAAGGTCCTACACCTGGGTCGGAGCAATCCCAGGCACAGCTACAGGTTGGGCAGAGGAGATTAAAACTTAATTAAAACTTAAACAGGGGAAGTTTAGGTTAGATATAAGGAGGAAGTTCTTTACTGTAAGGGCGGTGAGGCACTGGAATGGGTTGCCCAGGGAAGTTGTGAATGCTGCATCCCTGGTAGTGTTCAAGGCCGGGTTTGACAGAGCCTTGGGTGGCATGGTTTAGTGTGAGGTGTCCCTGCCCATGGCAGGGGGGTTGGAAATAGATGATCTTAAGGTCCTTTTCAACCTTAACTATTCTATGATTCTATATCAAAGTGTTCAAAGGAGAGGCACTGTGTCAGAGAAATAAGTGATGACAGAACAGTTCTGCCAGGTTCTGTTTGTATCTTGTGGTCTTGTTCTCCAAGAATGGTGTGTAAAATTCATTTAAATCCTCAAAAGGAAAGCACTCTATGAACCTAAATAAATATTATTTTTTTCAAACTTTTAACAGAAGCTAAACGAAATAGTTCTGAGAAGTTATCTTCTCCAAAACATGTTCAGTCCATATTCCCTAAGAATGGTTGAGTTTGAATCTGCTTCTATTTTATTATAATCTTCAATTCCAGGATTATTTTCCCTCTCTGTAAAATTTTGCTTGGGGAAACTGAAAGTCCTACCTATGGAATTATGTGCCAAAACCACCCAATGGTATGTTTCTTGTTTTTAGAGAGCCTCTCTTCTAGCTGATTGCTATTCTCATGTTTATTACAAACACTTTATTTGCTTAAAGGAAGATGTCACAAGGTAAACCATACCTACAACCAAACAACTCCAGCATAAATCTCAGTGCCCGCTGGGCTTTGCTGGGCTTTGCCAGAGTCCGTCAGGGTCCCTCCTGCCTTCCATTAGCTTTGTTATAGCCACTTTCCAGAGGATCCCAGGCACAGAGAGATCTTTGACTGGAACTGCCTCTTCCTCTTATCTCTTAAGACTTCACTGAGGTGTGCTCATATGTATACATCAGCAGTTTCATGTGTTAATCTCAAGGTCATTTCTCAGGTCAGCTAGCCTGTATAAAAATGACAGTCCAAGACTGCAAACCTATCAGATGTATCTCCCATACCCCCGAAACTACAACTGTTGTGCAGAAATCTAGGTCTGATTTCAGGTATGACATGTCTAGTTGAGATACTACATGGATGTGGGATCATGGAAGAGTGTCCCTCTGCCCTGTATTGGTATTATTTCTCCTGACCTATGTTATGAGCTGACAGCTGTTTCATAAACCACACTATAAAACTGGAACCATTCAAAGACTATGAATCTACGCTAGGGTATAGTTTGGTGGAGACTGGGGTAACAACATTACAGCCATTTCGATGAGATGCCATCAGTGTTCCCTTTATATTTCATGTAAAAAGATACTAAAAGACCCTAAAAAGTGACATAATAAAATATTTCCCAGCCTTGGGGAAATAAACTGCAGAACTGAGTTATGAAGTGTCCAACAGAGCAAAGGTACTACCAATACTCATTAAGTAGCATGCAGTATTAGGAACTGCAGAATTTGAGTATGCAATTCAGTTAGATTCCAGGCATAGCATCGCTAGCAAACTTCCCAAGTTTATTCCAGCTTATTTGTGAAATTCCTGGAAACTCTATTTGGCCCATGCTCCACAGAAAGTCCTCTATCCAAACATCAGGTATAAATCTGCGTATTTAGCAGCACTGAAGATTTCCTCCAATGTTGCCAGAACAGTTGCATTTATACCACCTTACCCATGCTCACCTGGCTGGTGGCTCTTCCTCTGAAGCTTACTCCCAATTTTGCTGGCCGTTTCTGCAATCTGGTGTTATTGCAGCCTTCCTTGCTCCAAAACAAAGGCAGCTTTGGCAAATTTGCTTTCCCTGATTGCTAACTGACATGAACTGCCTAAAGAGGCGATGCTTGTTTTGTAGGAAACACACTTTGTATTCTGGATCTGTGAAAATGGATATGGATTAATCAAGACTTTACATTGGAAGGGGCCTCTTGATGCCATCTAGTCCAACCTCCAGCTCAGAGCAGAGATAACATCAAAGTTGGATCATGTTGTTGAGAGGCTTGTGCAGTCAAGTCCCCAAGGATGGGGATTACAAAATCTCTCTGGGCAATGATTCCCACGGTTAAGCAGCCACATTAGGCAGGTTTTTCTCTACATGTTCATTTGGAACTTTCCTTGTTTTGATACCCACCGTTTTCCTTTCCACTTCTAGCTGTGCATCTCTGCGAACAATCGGCTCCTGTCTTCTCCACTTCAGGCTACTCAAGACTTCCGTGAAACCCCCTTCGCCCTTGTTTTCTCCACACGAAGCAAACCTGGCTATCCCAGCCCCTCATGCTGTACGCTACAACCCCCAGGCCACGTTAGTGACCCCTGGCTGGCCTCAATGAGTTTGTGCTCCCTCTCTTGCACCAAGGAGGTTGAGGACACGGAACCGGGCACCTCGCTCCAGGCGCAGCTGCATGGCTGCTGAGGAGCGGGAAAGAGCCACAGCTGACCAGCCACCGGGTTCCCGCTCACAGCTCATTCTCACAGGGGATCCCTGAGCACTCTTTCACAAGGCCAACAGTGCAGTACGCAAAGCACAGCTCCCCGAGCAGGGAAAGGCAGGTTTTACCGCACACCGCACCCCGTGTACGTCGCGGAGCGGCCCTCGCCCGTTTGTCACACGCGCCGGCAGCCTGTGGAGACAGGCGAGGTCAGGCTGAGGTAACGCCGGCGCGCGTCGATGCGCACGTCCCTCCTGCACACAACTCGGTCCCTCCGCTAAGGCGGGCGGGCGCCTGGCCCGGCGGACGGGCGCCTGGCCCGGCGGACGGGACGGGACGGGACGGGACGGGACGGGACGGGACGGGACGGAGGGGAGAGCCCCGCCCCGGACGGAGCGAACCGGCCCACGGCGCCTGCGTACCGCCAGCCGCCTGGCGCCGGTGCTCGCCCGCCTCCTCCATCACGTGGCCGAGGCAGGGTGACGTCACTTCGCCTTGCCGCCTGGCAATGCCGGAAGTGCGGAGCGGGGCAGCCGGTGAGCGGGTCGTGCGTGTGTCATGAGGGTGCTGTGCCCGGCCTAGTCCTGCCCGCCCTCAGGCTCCCGCCGCCTCCGGGCTCCTGTTTCACCCCCGCGCCCCTCGAGGTCTGTGTGTCCCGGGGTCTCGGGTCGCTGGGACCGTCCCTCGCGGGCTCCCGGGCGGGAGCTGCGGCTTCCGTCAGGAGCAAAGGGGCGGGCGGGGGCCGCGGCGGTGTCAGGGGTGAGAGGCGGCGGCGGGGCCGGGCTGAGGCGGGGGCTGGCGAAGCGAGTCATCGCCGGAGCCGCTGGCGGCCTTTTTCTGTCAGTGTGGTTATGGAGAAACGGGGGAGACTGCCCCAAAAATGGGCTTGGTGGCGTACCCCAGCCGAGAAGCAGCTCTGTGGAGATGTAGTGGTAGGAAATAGTAATTTTGTCACCGAAATACAGAGGAGATCTTCAAAATGGTGAACACGGCACCACAGAGTAGAAAGTTCCTTAGAAAAGCTGTAGATTTTAGGGAATTACGTGAATTTGGTGTAAAACCTGTAACTTCATGACAGTTAAACATGCTGTTAACATGCTGTTAAGCTGCTAATCGTACTTTTTACTGCAGGTTAATTATGTCCGTCAAGGGGAAGACAAATACTAAAAGTCCTGGCATGTTTTTAATTTAATATGTTTCTCCATTAGATCAGTTTGAAGCTTGCAAGCTTCAAAACAAGTGCTAGAACTTGGACAAGGGTTAGTGCAGCTCCACTCTGGGTTATCTGCACGGATCGCACGTGTTAAATGTGCTCCCAATCAGAGAACTGAGAAGTGTCTGAGGAGTTCTGGTCAATCTGGTCAGTCCAGGCACTCAGAGCTGGGTCCTTCTGAAACTCAAAGGTCTGTTCCACGTATAAAATGTTGGTGATATTTTTTTTCTTTTTTTAGTCCCTATTACTGTATCCTCCTAATGACCATTATTACTGCCCGAGGCTGAATGGGTTCCTTTGTGCAAGTTCCACAACATGTGTACGTTTCATCTTCAGGATTCTAAATTTTACTGCACAAATTTACCTTAGCTTGCCGATCTTGCATTATGAAAGCATGCAAGTCAGTATTAACCTCAAAGTACATTAGAGAATCTTCTCAAAAGTGCTAGTGCATCAGAGGTGATTTTATGTGCTTCTCCACATGTGCATAGCATAGTGAGGCCTTTCATTTCTTCAGTTTTGCAATAACTGTTTAGGTGCACTATTAATGAAAATAATAGGGTGTTAAAATTAATTTGCAGTGGATGCTTTTAGGCATGTGTTTTCAGTGTATGCTGTGTAGGGGCTGTCACCTGGCTGCTTGCTATGTAAAGTGTTTGACAATACACATTAGTATTGGGTATATCATGTACTTATGTGGGGCCAGAGGAGAAGCAAAATGAAAGCTTTACCTGTTTGAAAAGTTGAAAAAAAGACTTGAAGAAAATTCAAAATGAGTAAACTTTCAGTTAGAATAGAGCTTGTCTTGGCAAGGAAACTAACAACTTTGTGTTCCTTTTGTTATTAATTTTCTTAATAAGTCTTAAATAATACCTTCCCAAGCTTCTGATAAAAAGGGGAGGGGGATGTTAATGGATTAATGTTAAGTAGGCAGCTACTGAACCTCCCAAGAGACATTTCAGTGTGAAAGCCTTGGCATCAAGTACCGTGTAATCTGACTCTTGCTGCTCTGATCTATATGACAAACAATTGTTTGCCTGATCTATGCTAAGCTTTCTGTGGCATTTAGTTGCAAACAAAATTTTGTAAGGCTTAAGACTTGTGTTGTAGTGAAAGTTAAATGTTTGCTACTACTGCTACATCTTACGCACAGAAAAGAGTTTAAAGTTCACATTACCACCAATTCCAGCAGCTCTTAAAAATTAAGGAAATTTAAAGAAAAAATGAGGGGGAGGCAACAAAATGCTGTATTTGCAACGTGCCGGTTAAGGCAAGACGTTGTGACAAAACCAAAACATTCAACTTCCGCTATGAAACATATGGAAACCTTCAAACCTATGTCCAAAACTCCACATTCTGCAACTTACCAGCAAGTAAGGAAAGCATTTACAGTAGAAGGAGGAGGTGAGCTGTATAAACTGAACATAAAAGGCATAGCTGGATTACATTAAAGGCTTCAAGGAAGTATTGCTTAAGGGAAAGCGTAACTGTGTCTTTCAGAGAAGAGCCAGTGATTTGGCAGTTACTAAGAAGTTCAGCCCACCACTTGTTGCCTTCCTCATGTTCCAAAAAGCATGAAATAAAAGCATGTAAGCTCTTTTTTTGTTGCACAAGTTACTTCACAGGACAATAAAGTTGAACTGTGCAATCCAAGCTTCAGAGCAGTAAAACTGTAGTGCAATATTTAAGTTGCACTTTGCTGGCTGTAAGACTTCTTTTGGGCTCAGTTTCCCTTTGCTAGCTTTATTGTTAATTTGTAAAGGCTTTAAGAGTGCTCAGTTCTCACCACAGGCTGGGAGTGAAGACCTAGCAAAATGAAATGTTAGTATCTTAAGTAATAGGAGAAGTCATGGAATGTCTGTCAGGAAATCAAATCCTTCTATGCAGCTTGGCCAAACAGAACGTGTGCTTGCCTTTCATAATTTTACACACAGGAAATTGGAATGACTTTGCTTGGTCCTTTGAAATGACCTCTGATCAATGATTTTAAAAATTTTAAGTTAGACATTCAGAGCAGTAAGGCTTTCTACACTTTAACCCAACAAAATGTATTAAAATGAAGCTTTGAGTAGTTGTAATATAGTCAATTGAGTAATACTTACCAGGTGTATCTTCTCTTACAGCACTCCGTTTAACAGCAGTCATTAACTGAAATCATGGCAGCTGCCAGTAGTGAGGTACACCAGCCTGTAGATCCTGAAATCTCAAAGCTGCAGTTTGCTCCCTTCAGTAGTGCCTTGGATGTAGGATTCTGGCATGAGCTAACCCAGAAGAAACTCAATGAGTACCGACTGGATGAGACCCCCAAAGTTATCAAAGGATACTACTACAATGGTAGGTAGAAACATAACATCCTGCATAGTAGTTTGGGTTTCTCCTTTCATTCTTCTAAGTATTTGATATTTTGCTTCTAAGCATTAGATATTTTGCTGAAAGGTTAGAAAACACAGCTGAGTGAGCTGTGGATTCTGATGTGTCTGTGGGTAATTTGTAACTTACCTAAATTTCCCTCTTTTTGTTAAAGTATTTCAGCTTAAAAGAAGCATGTTACTGGTTTTTTGTCTAGGTGATCCTTTGGGTTTGCCAGCTCGGTTGACACTGGAGTTTAGTGCCTTTGATATGTAAGTACGTACCATGGTTTACCTTAATTTGTCCATGAAGTCACTAATATAACTAAGATAGGAACAGATGTCTTTGTAGTTAGTTTCGTTTATATTGGTGGATTATAAAGTTGTAAATCACTGAAGTGACTTTCTCTGCCTTGCTTGGCAAGGATGCTGGGAGCCTAGAGAGGCTTTGTGCATGTTGGCATAATTCCTCATGAGATATTCCATTAATTGTTATGTAAAAGCTTTTAGGTGCAATACTAAAAGTGCATGCAGCAAAGAGATTGCAAGAAAGCTGTGACGTTGGAACAGGAATTTCAGATTAGGAGAAAATGGATGGTACCATGGTATTTGAACTCTCAGATGTTATGATGAACATCAGATTATGAAAGGTCAATTTATGTCATGCTTGATTATCCCTTCTGTGGTATTTTTCTGTACTTCTGTTTCTGTACTTTAGGCAGTCGCTTTAGATAATCATGAAGAGTTCCCTTTCAGCTTTCTCAAGTTTGGAAACTACGTTAGGAATATTTATTATTTATCTTTAACATTTGCTGTATTTGAGTTTTAGCAGTGGCCAGAAATATATCAGTTTAGGAGAATGGTGCTAAAGGAGTCAATGAAGTCTATCAGATCTATAAATTAAGGGAGTATTGCAGGGTTTTTACCTAATTTACATTCAAAGGGAGGGAAAATACATACTGTGTTTCCAAACAGCTTCGTCAGCTGATGATGTTACAAACTATAAAAGC
Organism: Psittacus erithacus; assembly: GCA_009867235.2. Lineage (NCBI taxonomy): Eukaryota > Metazoa > Chordata > Aves > Psittaciformes > Psittacidae > Psittacus > Psittacus erithacus. The sequence goes on along the minus strand of WYDI02015628.1, from coordinate 52,374 downwards.
TGCTCAGTCTTTTCCCTGGTTTAGGCTTCCTTTGGTATGTTTTTTAACCATAAAGTTTTTACTGAACAGCTCTTTATGTGAATAAAATACATCTAAAGTTCAGTATTGATTTTTTTTTTCTTAGTGAAAAATCCCATTTGTCATGGATAGTTTATATTTGATGAGAATTTAAAAATCTTCAATCTGTGATTTAATGCCACCTTGTTTAGAGAAAATATAGATGCCTGATGTATTTTTGAAGTCATAATGTAGATGTGTATTTGCATGGGTTATTATACCAAACCATGTTCAATAAAGCATTACGGTTATAAAATGTTTTCATTAGAACAGTTGTTTACTTTTGCTACTGTGCCTCATCATTTGATAATGTCAGGGCAACTTCACACTATAAAGTAGCTACTGCCGCAGATAGGTTTTTTTTCTTTTATTCAGGAATGCTTCAACACCAGCACGTTGCTGTCCTGCTTTAGGAACGCTGTATAATACCAATACTTTTGAGACTTTCAAATCTTGTGATAAGAAGTTACTTCTGGAAAAAGAAGCAAATGAGGTAAGATTAAAACTCAAATGAACTGGTAAAAAGGACTTGGAAAAAAGCAGTGAAGTGCTTTATAGTCTGTGCCCCAAATATTGAAGAAAGTGTCTGTACTCACCCATACAGTAGCCTCAGGATTTAACTTATTCTGGAGGGAATAGTTTGATGTTTGCTTTTCACTGATCTTTTACAAGAGACTAGAAAGTAGTTAATTATTCTTGGAGACTTCATTCAGTGTTCTTCTAGGCCACATTTTAAGCTAAACAATGCCATTTGTATTCCGGAGGGCATGTTTTTAGCATTTGTTTTGACACCCGGAAACCAGCAAATGCTCAGTTTAAACTTTAGATTACTGCAATACATCTGTGTAACAAGGTGATAGGAAGCTCCAGAACAGCAGGAAGACTGAGCGAAAGCAAGGGAAAGGTGACTGTCAAAGGAAGGGACTAGTCTGCTTGCATTGTAACCAAATTGAATGTCATGGCTTGGTGAGATATGAAAGTCCAGCTAAGGCAACATTTTTTCATTCTGAGACACTTTGCTTTGACCAGTCCTTGATTCCGTTGATTAAATTAAATAACTTCTTGTCTCACCAAGGTGAAATGTACTGCTGCCTTCTAAGTCTTCATTTTTTGGTTGAGTTTCCTAGGATCTTATTCAAATTTCTAGTATCTATATAACACATGAAAGAAAAAGATGAAAACAACATAAAAGGCTATGTTAATAACACTGTATGTTCTACAGGTGCTAGTGTTAGTATTGCATATGCATGAGGGACTGTTCCTGATGAGGTTGGTTTTGTTTTGTTGATGTTCTGTGCTTGATACATGAACTAATGCTCCTTTTGTTCCCTAGCTGCCGTATTTTTTTGTGTTCCAGAGTTCATGTTTGTGTCTTACCTTTAGAATCCTTCTAACATAGATAATAGAGTGGCTGAGATCCGTTACGGGAAGATCAGAGTGTGTTACAGGGAATGTCAGTTCAGTGCTTTAAAGGTGGCTGGAAGAGTTAAAGATTTCAGCAACTGTTCTCATCCTACTTCTGTTTTGTTTCTCTGCCCTTTTTCTTCCGTCTTGTCCCCACAATCGTGACAGATATGGGAATCAATAAAATCTGGAGCTGCTCTGGAAAACCCTATGCTCTTGAACAGGTTCCTGCTGCTGACATTCGCAGTGAGTAAAGATAACATCTCATACTGAGAGTGTTGTAGTGGAAATGGTGAAGTAGGTTCTTCTGAAATGCTGTGTTAGTATTAGCATATTGATGTTATCAGGATCATTCTCAGGCATCTTAAAATGTCTGAAAACATTTAAAAAAACCCTAAGAAGCCATTCTTATGTACAGATACAAAATATCTTAGGATGAATCCTTTAAAAAATGCTAGTGCCATCTCATTGTTTTCTACAAATGTATGAGATTGTCTGATGGGCTTAGAGTTATTAGTAAAAGTAGAACAGCTGTTTCATGCTTGACAACTTGAAAGTTTCTATCAGTAATGCTCTACCTGACAAAACTTGAGGTAGTTTATGCACATTATCTGTTTACGTCTGAAATAAAAACATAGAGAAGGGGAAGTCTTCTAGTATTTTTTATTGTTTTCTGAAGTCATGACACAGTGCCTTATGAAGTGTGGAGAGCTGTGGTTAATATGGTTAGTATCATCAACCATCAGTGTTATGATCTATATTCAAAACCACTATTTACTTTGATGTCTTTATTGTCTAATTTTCCTTTTTTTTTTTTTTTTTCTTTTTTCTAGGATTTAAAAAAGTACCACTTTTATTACTGGTTTTGCTACCCTGCTCTCTGCTTCCCTGATGGAATCCATATAGTTCAGAAACCAGTATGTCTTGGTAACAGATTCCCATTAAATCAGGTATTCAAAATACTAGATGTTGTGAGTCTGTCACACTAAGCGGTTTTCTGGGCTGTAAAACTTAATATTTTTGTTAGCAAATACTGAATTAACTTGAGAATCTTAATTTATTTTAAAATCTTCACTTTTTTTTTTCTATATAGTATTTTTATTCACCTGTTTTTACATTATTGTATGAAATCTCTCAGCTTAATATCCCTTCAGCTCTACTGATTTGTGGCAAACAAATTCTTGAAGAGGTGGTTTTTTAAATTTTCATTTTTATATACAGCTTATTGAATATATGGATTTTGAAACTCATCTTTTTAAGAAACTGTATTAAAAGGGCATCCCCTGGCAGAGCTAAGTCGTGAGCAATTACAGGATTGTTAATAAAACACATGGTTGGACAAGAAAAAGAAGTGAATAAGGAATATTACTTTTTTCTAGGGGAAAAGTTAGCAAATTTTTGCTGCTTCTTTCATATTGCAATGCAAAAGGATGAAAAAAAAAAGGCACATGTTTGCTCACATATGCCTTTCTGCTTTGCGTAACCTTGAATGTCTTTTTAATGGCATAATAATCAATAAGTAACAGTTTGGGATTTCTCAGTGAAAAATACTTACTTCCCTTCTTCTCAGAAGACTGTCATTCTGTAGTGATAATTAGTGCAAAAATACCTGGCATGATCCAAAGAGAGTTTCAGCTAAACACTAAAAATACGTATAATAAATCGAATTGAGTCTCAGTCCCTATGCTAATAATAGAGGGTCAGATTTACCTACTTATAAAGCTACTGTGGTTATCAGAGTAATATTTTTACCTTAGTACAATTTCTATTGGTAGATCAGTTTGCAGCAGTGATAATGCTATTTTAGCAGCTGGATTTTTGATCACGGGTATTGTGGTCACATTGGGCTTTACAGCTTCTGTATCAGCTATGTTCTAAGATGGAGTGAGCTACCCTTCCCAGATCACAGAATCCTAGGATGGTCAGAGTTGGAAGGGACCTTAAAGATCATCCGGTTCCTTCCACTGCTAAAACACTTCTGTGGTTCGGTATAAGATGGTTAAAACTCTTGATTACAGTTGGCGTTTTGCTTTTAGATTCAAGCACTTCAGAAAGCCTATGATGAACTTTGCCAGAAAGAGGGGGTTACAGCCTTGCCTTACTTTTTAATCAAGTATGACAATTCTGTTGAGATATCTCTACTGAAAAAGTGGGATGGTTTCTTCCAAGAACAAGGGGGAAAGGTAATGAGAATTTTATGTCTTTTTGTAACCCAAAAATGTTTAATTTACAAATGGTTTGAAAAAGCTGTGGCAAATGCTCGGCTGAAGTCTAGTGTCACAATGTGTTAAACATTTGCAAATACATAAAAGATGTCTGTGGGCCTTCTCTGTCCAGCAGTTTTATATTAAAAAGGCCAGATAAGTTGTACTGTGAACTGAATATCAGTATGGATAGATGAATTCTCATTTAGAGCAATTTCATTTGCAGGTGACAGTTGGAGTTTATGATCCGTGTAACTTATCCCAGTATCCAGGATGGCCGCTGAGAAATTTCCTGATCCTGGCAGCCCACAAATGGTATCTATTTAATTTTTTCCCACGAAGTTTGTTTATGGTTGACATCAAATTAGCATTGCTCCCCCTCATGGTACTTTACTGGTATCACCCACCTGAGATTTAACTTTCAACATTTTAACTTGCCTTTGATGATTCTGATTTTGCATATTATTCTGTTTTTTACTTCTGCCATTCACAAGTTCCCGTTATTCCTAATCCTGATGTCCATGCATTTACCTGGAAATGTTTCAGACCCTGCCAACCCCTTATAGCTGTTTCAAAAAATGGCACAATATCAAGAATGAGAAGGATCTTGCTTGTGTCGTGGCAGGGTACATCATGTCACCTGATGTGTGCTCTAGTGCTTCAATGCTTTTGATTCTGCTAAACGCTGTTTGTCTGGCAGCATTGTATAAATGATAGAGGGCAGTCAGTGACCTGTCTTTAGAGCTGTTTCACAACAAACTAGTCATTTTCACATCCTGAGCAATTGTTTTCTTAATTCCTGATTAGCAAACCAGTGTTCCAGTACTAACAGAAAAAGGCTTATTCAGAATCTGCACTGAGTCTGTGTGAAATAGTGAAAAAGAAGTCCCTTTCCTACTGAAGAAGTTGCATGTGTCTCTTTCTGTCTTTTCTTTTTTAATGATAGGGGCAGCCGTCTCCAGTCATTTGAAGTGCTCTGCTTCAGAGATAGAACCATGCAAGGGGTGAGAGACATAACACATAGCATTATCTTTGAAATAAAACTTCCAGAGAGAGCCCTTGGCCCAGGTAAGCCATTTTAAGAAAACTTCTTTCAGTTGTTTTTTCTCCCTCCTCAATCACCGTGAAGATGGAAAAAATAAATGGATACTAAGTCATTGCTTATGCTGAGGTATTTCAAATGGATTTGAAATGGTTTGAATTTCTGGTAAGTATCTATAAAGGAAATAATTTATTCTTAAAAAAACCTCCACCATATTCCAGTAATTTTTTCCTCCTTCAATTGTGTTTCTAATTACAAAAGAAGAAAAGTCCTTCTTGTGTCATATGAAACACAAACTCAGGCAATTAGCAAGTAGTTTCTTTCTTGTCAAATTTGTATGCAGTCCCCCAACTAGGGAAGGTGCATATGCTAGTGAATTTGTGTTGCAAACTTTCTGTAGACATCTAAAATGGTAGAAGCCTGCTATAGCAGGAATTGTTAGTTCAATCCTGTAGTGAGGTAGGCAGATGTATTTTAAAGCAATAAACTTGTAACATTAGAAAATAATCTCAAACTTTATTTAGGGATACAGGGCAGCATCACGAAACTCCTCTCCCTCATCCAAGAAGTTCTGAATGCTTTACATCTCATCCTTGTGAATTATTTAATTATTATGGAATTAGGGTATATAATTCTATACTGAATTTACAGATGGGGCTGTGGGAACATGAAGATGATTGAGCTTGGCAAAATTTATGAAGTTCGGAATGCTGATCTTCCTTAGTTTTAAACATAGCAATGTGTTTGACATTAAACATCCAGAGGCTTGATGAGTGTCATGGTTTAAGCCCAGCTGGGAGTAAGGGGAGGAAGGGGCGGGGGGGGGAGAGAGTGAGCGAGCGGCTGCGTGGTTCTGGGTTGCCAGCTAGGCTTAAACCGTGACAATGAGGAATGGTGCCATCTCTGTCCAAGGTTTGAAGCAAGCTGGACAGGTAAAAGCAGCACATTGGGCAACTGAGCATAAAGCGCTTATCCCAGAAGCAGTGCTTTCAGTTGATATAAAGCAGCAAAATATGTATTGTAACGTATATTAGGTGTTAATATATGGCTTATTTACTTGCAGGTTCAGAATTTGTGGATTTTTTTTTCCAACAGGGTTAAATAAAAAAAAATCTTTTTTTTTTTTCTATCCTGGGATATTAATGTTTCCATTTTTCTTCTTTCTTCCTTTTTTTTTTTAAATATATCAGATTGTCCAAAAGCTGTTGGATGGGAGAAAAACCAAAAGGGAGGGATGGGTCCAAGGATGGTGAATCTCAGTGAATGCATGGATCCAAAAAGGTTTGTTCATTATTTTTTATATTTCTGTAGTTTTCCTTACTTGGGTTTAAGCCATTACCAAGCTGAAATGTGAAATGCAAGGACTGTCTGTTTCTGTTAGGTAATAATCTACAGGAACACATAAACTGTGTATTGTTTTGATAGTCCTATTGGGGGAAAAAGGCTTTAGTAGGGCAGAGTGCTCTGAATGCAGCAGAAATGTTTGCAGTTTTTGACTCTAGCTCAAAATTTCAAGTGCATTATATTTAAAACAGAGTGAATATAGGTCACAGTGTTACAGGCGTGTGAGTTTCATTGAATTCTACAACCCACAGATTATTAATCAAAATAAGCGTGGAGGAAAGTTCAGCCTTTGTCAGAGTGTAACAGGAAAGAGCTCAGGAAACATGGCAGTAATTTTTATCATCGTGCACATAATGTATGGGAATTGGCTTGAAAGCAGTCTAAGCTATACAGCCTCTTGGCTCATCTGCTTTCACTGACTTTGAAAAACTGCAGGAGCATGGTGATCTAATGATTTAGGTTAACATAGTTCACCTATCAAGGTCAGCCATTTTTGTCTTGCAGTTGTGGCAATTCATAGTATGTTCATAGACAGTAGAGAAGGTTCATGTGAGGGCTCTTAATTCTTTAAGTAAACGTAATGTGACCTCTATTTCTGTGTATGCTCTCTTCTCTTGATTCCCATGGAGACATGTTGGTAATATGCCAACCTTGGCAATTGCAATCTTAAATCCTTGTTAAACAAACAATTTACTACATACTGCAGATTTCCTTTATGATATATAAAGGAAAGAAACCGTCAGGAATCTAAGAACTGTGATGACCTGACTTGAGAGTTTTAACACCCTGTGTTCTGATGAATATCAAAACCTGACACTAGGTTAAGCATGGATTTCCTACCTCATTTTCCTTCTAAATTTTCCCCACAGAAGGCTGCCCACATTCTGTAGGGATTAGTGTAGTATTTAATGTTGAGGACAGATATAACTGAATACAGAAAACAGATAATTTAAAAAAGAAACAAAAGCTTATGGACAAATGGTCTGTGTCTTATCACTCGGCTTGACAGGAATCTTGGCCAAGGTACTATTTTTATTTTCATGCTTGCATCAATTTTGTTACCGAAATTTGAATTTTGGATTATTACATTTTTGAGAAGTCCTTACAAGCATGTTCTGATTCCTAAGGAAGTATGTGGCTTTAGGAGACTTCTACACCAAGCCCAGAGTAGCCAGGTGGCACACTCCTGTATGCCCTAGCTTTTGAAAGAGAATGTTTTCTTAGCAGAATTTCCTGGTTAATAACCATCTTGTCAAATGTCTGCAAACTGATTGGTTGGTTTGTTTATTTTTAAGCTTCTACTGTCTTTCTACTCTTGTTTCAGTAGTGATTTACTCCTCCGTTTTAAAACAATATAGTCACAGCTTTTATGAACAAAGTTCATTAGCAGTGTTTGGCCAACACATTTACAAGGAACCATTTTTGTATTTACATAGAATTGACTTTCAGCATATTCTCTTTGCATGTTTTTCCTGCGTAGCTGATAGCCAGAATGGTTACATTTTTATGGGTAGGACCCTCAAGAACATGCTGTATGTGTCACAAGAACAAGCAGTATAAAAAATGTCTTTTTCTTATCTTCTTTACCATATACCTTCTTATTATGTGAAAGTATGCTTCTCAGACTTTGGTTTTTCGTATTACGTATATATTGAATTGTTGACTTCTTTCTTTCCTTAAAAAAAAGAAAGTATTAAACTTCTTGAGTTGGAATAGAAGTAATTGCTTTGTTGCAGAAAGGCAAGAACATTCAGAAGTGTGTTGCTCTTTTTCATGGTATAGGTTAGCAGAATCATCAGTGGATCTGAATTTGAAATTGATGTGCTGGAGGTTGGTGCCTACTCTTGATTTGGAAAAAATTGTGTCTGCCAAGTGTCTGCTGCTAGGAGCTGGTACACTAGGTTGTAGTGTTGCAAGGACTTTGATGGTAAGTTCTGAGTTAATCTTAAAACTAATCTGTTGTTTCTTATAAATTCTATATGATTTTTTTGGTTTTTTTTTTGAACAGCTGCCATGGAATATAAGGGAGAAGTTGAATTCCTTTGTATTAAAATAGACAAAATTCATATTAGTTGATACTATGAATTGCAGGGAAGAGGCGAGATCTGTAGCCAATAGAAATAAGTTCTGCTAATAGTAGAATAGTAGGTAGTAAGAGAACCTTACCAGAATAGTAATCTGTTTTAAATTTACATTAAAAAGATTGAACAAGAAATTCTGGAACAAATTAATGAGCAAATTCACAGTGAAGCACTTGTAAATATCAGCACAGTTACTGTGTTACTACTTTTCTATAGGATTTTGAAGGGTTACTGTTAAATAACGTATTCATACAGACCGAGTTTTCTGTTCTGTTATTTCAGTGCAAGAACAAGGTTGCTGCTGTGAGTAGATTCAAAAGCTTTTGTACCTTGATCTTTCCAGAAAAACTGGACAAAATTCTTCTTGAGTTCCTGGCATTACTCAAAAGTATACTCAAAAGCCCATTGTACTTATTGTCATTTGAATTACTTTCTTGTTTAGGGTTGGGGAGTCAGGAAGATTACATTTGTGGACAATGCAAAGATCTCTTATTCCAACCCCGTACGACAGCCACTGTATGAGTTTGAAGATTGTCTTAGTGGAGGGAAGGCCAAGGCACTTGCAGCAGCAGACAGACTACAGAAAATCTTCCCAGGAGTGGTAAGATTAGTATTCAAAATTGTTAACGTCTTCCTTGGAAGAGAACCAGTGACTGTAAATGACTACTCCAAGTTCTGGTAATTAAGCATTATTCTGAGTGGAAAAATACCTGTTAGATGTTATTGAAACAATGTTGTGACAGTGGAATATAATTAAGGACCATCTGAATAATCTTGTAGCTCGCCGATGATAAAGGAAACTTTTCCCTGTCTGGTACGTCCTAAGGAACTTTCAGTAGTGGCAGCTTTTAATACCATGTTCTCCCTTTCTGCTCTTAAATGTGAGTTTAGACACATTAGTTGTGTGTTATGGGAGCAGAAGGTCTTGAGGGCAGTAATAAATGTATGGTTGAGATTTCCTTTTATCTTTTACTCAATATTTGCATTCTTGTTGGAGTTTCTGTTCTGCATTAGAGGCAAATATCTTAATCTTTAACTTCCAGAAAAGGGAAGTAGTTTGTAGCAGCCTGGAGAAGTGTTGGCCTTTGACCAAAGTACTCTTCTTTTGGGGAGTAATAACTTACTATCAAAATGAAGTAGCTGAAAGGGAACAAGACAAGATGTTGTTTTAGAAGCTTTATGATGAAAGACCCATCAATGGCAGCCTTCATCCTCTTTGATTACAGGGTCGTGCGTCATATGAACATTAGTCAGTGCGCATGTTCAAACACACCTAGTTTTCAGTGCTAAAAAAAGTAGATTAAAAAAGCCCAACCTTGCAAATATTTGCAGTTCTCTACATTTCAGTCTTTGTTTGGGGGAAGAATTGTTCTGGCCTGCAATTTCTCTATCATGAAGAAAATTTGTTGTGTTCATTTGACATATATGTGATAGAAGTAATTCAGTGGTTTACAGCTTGTGTTTTGGACTTGAGGCTTGGAATTGGTAGCTGTAGTTGCTCACCTGGCAAACTGTATCTTAACCACTCAGTGTAGTAAGAATGAGTTATGTATACTTACAGTGCAACTCTGTAAGTAAGAGTTACAAACAGTGGAATATAGACTGCTATGTTGTTGATGATGTTGTTATGATGATGTATGTTGTTATGATGATGTTGATGATCAGTGTTGTGAACAGCTTCACGGAATATAATTTCTGAACAATTTCAGGTTCGTTTAGTTTGACCCAAGGACTGCTCTGTGCTTTTATTCTGTTTTCTTCTGTTGATCTTATGATTGTCATTATTTATTAAAACAGTGTTAGTACTAAGTAGTAATTCAATGAATATTTAAGTATCAATAATCCCTGGTACATAAAAATACTAAACATTTCACTTTTAGAACTGTATACAAAGTAATCAGAAGAGGCTCTCCGAAAGTTCCTTTAATTGTATTTACCCTTACTGCGCTGTAGTGTTTCTGTCACTTGGAAATTATTAACTATAGAAGTACTAAATAGCAGAACAAGTACAGAAAAGAAAGCATCTATGTGGTATCACCTAGAGCACTAATATGATGCTACCTGTGATTTATCACATGATTTCTTGCTTTTTGAGCCTGAGAAAATGAACACAAGACTATTAAGAAAGAGTAGTTTTAATTGAAAGAATTAAAAGCTGTTTGTGAAATCCTGAATGATACAGTTTTGCATGTGTAAAGATCAGAAACTGGTGTCAGGAATTTTCCTGTTAGAAGTAACCAAGGCAGCAAAAGACCAGGCTGTGCTCTGGAGTCTTGAGATTGGGATGAAGCTTAAAACAGTAGTTAGATAATAACCTGCAGAAGAGTTTCCAGTAATAAGGGGAACCAGTAACAATGGTTTAGTGAGCCTGTATCAATTAGCATTAGGGCATTTGTTATACATAGGGAAAAACGCAATGTTCCTGTGTAGTAATAGCATATACAATATGCAACCCACACTGTGTATAAGGAATTTTTCCTCTACCATACGCCTCAAATATTCTGCATCTACTACTGCTTTGCTAGCACAGTGTTATGCATTCTGTTATTTTCTCATGGGTCACATCTGATCAGCCTTCAGTGGTACGTAAACTTAGTTTCATAGCTTTGTGTACAAATGAGAAAGCTGTTGCACAGACCCTGTGTATTCTTATGATAGACTGTTTCTAAAGAATTTTCAGTGAAACTCATTTCTGCAGTAACTCATGGAGAAGAGGTCTCATGTTTGACCATCAGTAAATATACAGAGAAAGAACATCTTAGCATTAACAGCAATTAATGGGGCTTAACAGTAAAAACTATTTCAAGCAATTAATATCATGCTGACAGCATGTGAGAGGGGTGAGAGTAAGGCAACAGGCCAAGCACAGGGACTGTTTGGACAGTGAAGCTGCTGTAACTGGATATTCTTACAACCCAGCTGACTTTGCTGGACTTCTCAAACTGCCACTGTATCTGCACTGCAGAATGCGCTGCTGCTCCTTACCAAGCCCTGTACTCAGCAGTGGAAATGCCTTTGAAAAAAATGATCAGTTGTCTTGCATTTTGAACCTGCTTCTTTCTCTCGTACTGAAGAAGTAGCCAAAGCTGTCTCTTGCTGTTTGGAAACCCACAAAGTCCTTTAAGCCTCTGGGGATCCAAACAGCAATGCTGGTTCTGAAGGTGTTTCTGAATATTTGGGTTTGCATTTCTGTGCAATTCACTGGCAGTCTAATTTCCTTACTCTGATTTCATTGCGAGTAGTATTTTGCACACAAAATGCAGTTTCTCCTGGTTGACTTTGAAATGCTTGACTGCTCGATGTGAATTCTTCTTTATTGTTTTTAATTTTGCATCGTTTCTAGTTGGAAGAGCAACCACCTCATCATCGCAAACAAAACAAGGAGGAATGCTTTGGCAAGGAGCTTTGATTTGTTTCTTTCCGCTTCTAAGAATATCATTAGTTGTAGCTTAGAGTTTTACAGTAAAAAAGAAGGGAGGACTTGGAAATAGCGAATTCATGGATTCACAGCCTTTCACTGCAAGTAGGTAATGCACAGGCTAATTTGGGTAGCTGCTGCGGAATTTAACTTCATTGTGTCACGTGCACAATCTTTTCCTGAAGTATTCAGGCCAGGAACTCCAGTATATTTAGCATTTTATCTTCCTTTGTTCTATACTGCATTGTGGGCACTTTGTGTAGCTATTTTCAGTGGAACAATGTACTGATGGCAACGTCTTCATTTTCTGTGCACCTACTGCCCATGGCACAAATGTGACCAGGTTCGTATACTAAAATCCATTGAGCACAGATAACATGAAAGTGATGGGAGCCATGGTTTAACCAAAAATGCAGAAAGTGAGTAGAAATGTGAATAAAAATGAGAGAGATGGTAGCACTATAAATTGCAGTATCTTGATGTCTGTTTGCTTTATACAAAAGCTCTGGAGTTTCGAGCACAGCTTTGGTCAGCTGTCCGTCAATCAGTGAAAAGTGCATCATCTTTTATGAGTTTGCACATGTCAACATACAGTCCCTTTTTTAATAGAAACATGATTCTAATACTTTATGGGGTGATGACTAAGTATTTTGGTTTGGGTAATTTAAAATCATTTATTAGTATGAAGGTTCTGGCTATAAAAGTGTACCTCAGATGCTTTTGGTAGTGAGTGGTCTCTTTTGTTCATGAGGCAGTTACTTGAATAAAATTGAAGCCATTAACTTTACTAGATGTGTGTATTCCTACAGCTACAGACACTGGATAGAGTTGTTCTGAATTCTGGGAAGATTTTAGTGTTTTACATACCTTGTTACCGTATTTCCATGCAAACAGTGTTCAACTTACTTGTTTACTTGTTATTTTGTGGAACAGGAGTCCCCAACAGCGTCAGTTATACTCATCTGATCAGTCAGCACTTGTATGCAGTACAGGAGCTTGGTAAATTATCCGTAAATACACTTCTCAGATACAGCCTGGATTAAGTTTTGTGTTTCTGCCACAGGTTTTCGGAGGAGATGATGACAGTGAAGGTAAAACCTCCTCCAGCAATTACCCAGTGTCTGTGCTGGTGACCCCGAGCTGTCCCCAGTGAGAAACAGTGGAGCTGCCTTGTTAAAAGCATACTAGATCACTGTGGGCTTCACATTTTTCCCCTGGGAGGTGGGGGGAAGGAGAGAGGGGAAAAAGAGAAGCATCTTTTGGTATAGTTAGTGCAGACCTTACTGAGATTTATTTCTCCAGGCTGCTCTATGTGTCTGTTTCTCTTTATCATTGGGGATATTTATGATGTTTAGAATGTATACTTTACCCTTCTGGTTATTTGGCTCACCTGGATTTAGGAGTTGTGCATGTAATTTATCAATTCAAAAGCACATTCCACCAATCCTCCTTTCTTCATCCCATGTAACTTTATGTGTGGTTCACCTAGCTTTTAAATTTTGGTATTTAAATTCTTAGTTGCTCGCTGCACAGTGAGAAGCAGGGAGATTTGTTACAGAAACACAGGCCTTGCCATACATGAAGGATCCATTATTCTCTTATAGCAGATGGCTGACAGATTGTGTTAACGTACTTCCAAATGAGCAAGTTGATTGGTTTGTATGTGCATTGTGTGTATGCTTATTTGGCTCTTCAGCCATTTTCTGCTCAATATGCCTTGACTGAATACAGTTAGAAGAAGCATGTGTTTCTGCACCAGAAGCAAGCTCTTTCAGCATCTGCATAGTGCAAGCGTCGAGACATCCAAGCACTGGAGTAACAAGTCTCATAAGTGATTTTCTCCTAAATCAAATTCACATATGGCGGGTCAGATTACCTGAAGATAATTCCAGACTATTGTTGTTCTCATAAAGAATTTAAAACAAAGAGGAGAATATATGATACTTTGCAACTGTCTTACAGTAATTGAATGAATACGCAATATCAGAAATGTTAACAGACTGTAGTTTATATTGTGTGTGAGGTGGTGGCTTAGATTAGTTCAGGACAAAGGTATTAGATAAGTTTAATAGCATGATCATAATAATATGTAAGATGCTTGCTTTTATAATTGTAGTGGTGTTTGTAAGCTCTGGGGTTAGGAGCAGTCAGCTATCTCCTTGGGATTTGCCAGACCTAATAAGCCCTTCTGAGAGCCTGGGCTTGTTAGTTCAGGCACCAAGCCACCCAAACATAGTTAATCTGCTCTCATGGCCCAAGTTAGTGTGTTTGCATTGTGCTGCTCTGTTCTGGATAAATAGAGCCGAGAGTGACATTTCCTCAGAAACTTTAGCACTGTGCTTTAATGCACAGCACTGATACAGAGATGTAAAGAATAAATACACCATTCTGCCAAACAGCAGTTTAGTCTGTACTCCCCAGTTTTGTATGGAACGTTACAATAATTCTGTTCAGTCACAAGGTTATATTTTTAATGTGATGTTTTATGTTTGTCTCCGTCTAGATTTCGGAGGGCTACAACATGAGCATCCCTATGCCAGGCCACCCAGTGAATTTTTCTGAAGTAACAATGGCACAGGCTCGGAAGGATGTGGCTAAACTTGAAGAGCTTATTGATGCTCATGATGTTGTTTTCCTACTAATGGACACTAGAGAGAGTCGATGGCTTCCTGCTGTCATTGCAGCCAGCAAGAGGAAGGTATTGTACCATACCTTGCTAATACCGTTGTCCATGTGTTTTAACTTGTGCATATCAACGGGCTGTGTCTACCTAAAAGAACTCAACGGGATATTTAAATATTTGGCAAATCTTTTGTGATTGTGCAGAATTTTTTTCTTGTTTTCTGTAGCTTCAAAGACTCTGTAGATGACAAAAAGAGAGTGTTGGAAAAGAGAAATTAGAAACTTTGTATCACAGAATGATATGGGTTGCAAGAGACCTCTGGAGGAGATCCCGACCAATTCCCTGTTCAAAGTAGGGCCAACATACAGCATGTTGCCCAGGGTGTTGTCTAGTCTGTACCTTTTGAGCATCTCCAACGGTACATATTTCACAATAATATTAAGAGAAATAATTTTACAGTAAGAGAAGCATACTTAGGAGGTCTAAAGACATTAATGGTTGACTGATAGGGGATGTAAGTTGTAGAAACTTATCTGAAACCATGATTTTAAGTTAGATCTCAAAAGTGTAAAATGAGAAAGTGAATTCTGAACTTTAAAAGTATGCTAACACTTTCCTGGTTCAAAGTTAACTGTTGTTTTTTCCTCATTGCCTTACTGGAAAATGCACTATTGTGCTGAGCCAGTGCATCAAAACTCTGGCTATGACTCTTACCCAGGTAGTGTTGAATGCTTCAGCTGTTTCTGTAGCTTAGAAATTATATCCTCATGTTGCAAACAAAGAAAAATGGAGGGAGCTGCAGTACATCAAATTAAGATTGTGAATTCTTATATTAAAAGAAGTGTGTAAAGCTTTATGGGTCATACTCTGTATATGAGATCAGTGAGACTGTATGCATAAATGCTTCTGTAGTCAAAATGTTAAAAGATCTTTTGTGGTCATTACATAGACCTGGTCATATGCACCAGATTGAGAAATAAAGCGTATGATGAACAAAACCTTTCCAGGAAAGTAACAAAAGCATATGGGAGATTTTGGGGCTTTTTTTCCCTTGTTCTGCAGATCTTACTGAGGGTTAGATATGAATGACAGAGACTTGACTTCTGTGTGAATGCTGTTCTTGAAGACAGTGTGGTATCCAGACTTGTCCTGTGAAAAGAATGTTGTGAATCACACAGGATTCTGGAAGCATCATCTTTCTTCAAATATATGCAGTGTTGACAGTGTTCTTACGCTGAAGTATCCAACTAAATTTGCCTGAGCACTTACTTCCCTTGCTACCAGGATCTAGATTTTAGTAAAACATCTCAAGTAATCCTGATATTTCTTAATTTGAGTTGTGCAGTTTCATAGAGTCATAGAATAGCTAGGGTTGGAAAGGACCTTAAGATCATCTAGTTCCAACTCCCCTGCCATGTTTGCTCAGTTAAATAGCACAAAATCAGAAAATGCAAGTATTAAGCTTTTAACATGTTGGCTAACCACAGTGCACATCCTGTGTTTTGGGGCATAAATGTAATGGTGCCCATAGCAATTTATTAAGCTGTGAACTTAACATGAGAGTAAAAGACAACCTACATGTGGCAGCTGGTCGCTGTTGTTACTAGATCTTCGCATTTCTGGACTTCTCTGATATTTCAGCTATGACAACTGTTGTTTCCTAATAGTTGTTAGTTGGTTGTGGTTTCTTTTGCTTGTGTTTATTTCCAAAACAGTTGTACAGTGGAAAGGGGAGAGAATGCAGATTTGTGATATTTGCAAACTAGTTTTATCTTACACATTCCCAGTATGTTCCCCTTTCTCATGAAGTTTATGTACAGATGAACTTAATTTCCTCTTACAGTCCTTTCCAGCCGAAACTGTTCTGTGATTCTACGGTTCTACTTTAGTACAGAGGAAAGAGTAGACTACAAGGTTGAAAATTAATATCCAGAAATTATTTGAAATGCCAAGAATGGTGATGAAACTCACAAGCTTACTTGTCAACATGGCTAATTCTTGAAGCTTCCCTCAGATTCGCTCTTTTCAAGAATTCCTGGCTATAAGAATGAAAAATTACAAACTTGCTGGGCTAGAATTTCCATTCAAAGTATCTGCATATGAAGCAGTGTCATGCCTTCCTTCGTGTTTTACTGGTGACCATCACTAATATGTAATTGGTTTTGCTTTTTCCTGTATTTAAAGCATTGCCTGTAAACTTAGTTTAAGTTTAAATCTTAGTTTAAATCTGTTAGTTTAAGTATTGGTTTATGATATTATGGTCATTAACTTCAGATTACTCTAAGCGCTTGTCACAAACTGCAGAGAAAGGGAAAAATTCCAGTGTAATTGTTCACTGCAGCTGCTTCTGCTCCCCATGTCACTAAACAGATGCATATGAAGACCATCAGTAATCATTAGTCGCTTTCCCCACTGAGCGGAGGGTTTTTGGAGTAGCAGACTTGGATTTCATTGCTTTGGCACACAGGAGTGTTTAATCAGTTATAGGTCAGATTACAGTGAACTGAAAAGACTACATATAGAGTTTCAAATGACATGAGAACTTGTAATTGATAGCCACTGTTGTACTTACATGCCACCTAGAATATCTTAGCTCTTAAGAGAAACATATAAGTGATGATACAGAATATGCAGCACCTGGAAAATAAATTCTGAGCTGGAAGCAGGAGAGGTTTTTCCAATAATGATATTAATCATTGTATGAATATTTGGCCAGATTTGAATATATGGATGTTAGCAGCTTCAGTAATTTCCCTGAGACACTGGATGTGGGTTGATCTGAACCCCGCTTCAGATGTAAACTGTGCATAGGTTCGTATAACAATTAGAGGAAATTGTTGGCTTGTATCATGTTTCCCTGACAGGCACAGGAAAAGGTAGTGGTTTGTGGATTTCTGAAACAGACTTTTGCTCTGGTTTTGGTTCTTCTAAATGCTTGACAGATGGAATTTTGCACCTCTCGGCCAATCTGCTGTTCATGGCTAGGATGGTGGCTAGATAGCTAAGAGGTTGTTCACCCATCTACAGCATGTGGGGTTTTCTTGACATTTACAGTGAATAAAACCTTGAGGCCTTTTTTCCTTTCCCATTTTAGCTCACTTAAAATCTGTTCTCTCTCTTTTTGTTCACAGT
Source organism: Psittacus erithacus (assembly GCA_009867235.2). Classification (NCBI taxonomy): domain Eukaryota; kingdom Metazoa; phylum Chordata; class Aves; order Psittaciformes; family Psittacidae; genus Psittacus; species Psittacus erithacus. The sequence continues at coordinate 35,069 of WYDI02015628.1, read as the reverse complement.
TGGTCATCAATGCAGCACTGGGATTTGACACATTTGTTGTTATGAGACACGGACTAAAGAAACCAAAACAGTCAGAACCTGGTGATGCATGTTTCAACAACACCACTGGTTCTGCCGATCTTTTGGGGTCATCACTCTTTTCAAATATCCCTGGCTATAAACTGGGTTGCTACTTCTGCAATGATGTTGTGGCACCAGGGGATGTGAGTAGAACCATATGCAAATGGTGATTATATATCTCTCTTGTTGTGACTTGATTTTTTTTTTTATCACCTTTAAATGGTGTTTCATGAAAGGCTTTGGTTTATGTTGATGTACACAGGATTAAGAAATAGCTTATCTGTTATTCAGAAGATCAAAGGCACATAACTAAAGGTGTTTTGTGTAGCAGGGTGGCTGGTTACTTTTGAATTACTTTTTTCTTTCCTTTAGAGTTGTCTGTTTTTGTAGTCCACCAGGGATCGGACGCTGGACCAGCAGTGTACAGTCAGTCGGCCTGGGTTAGCCATGGTAGCTGGAGCTCTTGCAGTGGAGTTAATGGTCTCTGTTTTGCAGCATCCAGAAGGGTGAGTCATTTCTGACTGTTGTTCAAAAGGTATTCTCTGAGAAATAACATGTATCTAATAAAATCCTTTTGGGAGAAGGAGGAAGTACCTATTAAGTAGAAAAATTTTGTAAGGTTTAGTATTGCCTGTAAGTTAATGTAACGGATAGGTCATCGTATCTACTGTATTAGTGTAATTTAACAGTGTTTGAGAGGGCTGATTCATCAAATCTTAAGTTCTTATCTTAGAAATCAGCAGTTTTCTGTCTTTTGGAGTTTAAAAGTATTAAAGTTCTGTAGCTGTTTCAAAAGAAGAAAGTATTCCTGTAGGTGGATCTTGGCATTTCTTTGCTCAAGAGAGTGTTTTAGTGTAATGAGGAGCTATCCAAACTCTGCGTGTCACTCTGAAGGGCTTCAAGATAATCCTAATATTGTGAAATCTTATTTAAAATTAAGTGGGTGTGATACAGAAATTACTCTGAAATTCTGCGACCTAAAACTTAGGCTTGTTTTCTGTTTTTAAAATCTGTGAAAGAAAAGGTGAGTTAGGAATTGGCTATGAGTATGTTACAAGTGTCTGAGACTAAGTCTGAAAGGGGATTTTATATTCCCATGCTGAATCTTAGTTACTATGAAACAGACTTTCCAAATAGGTTCCTTTCCAGATTCTGAACTGTAAGCTGTAAAAAAATGTCTTGAAGCTTACTGGAAATTCTGACGGACTATGTTGTCTTGTTCTAATTTTCCTTCTTGGATTTTTGGCAGTGGTTATGCTGTGGCCAGTAGCAGTGATGATAGAATGAATGAGCCGCCTACTTCTCTTGGACTTGTTCCTCACCAGGTAAATAATTTGAGAGTAAATCCTTTCATTTAAAAGCTGGGAACTGATATGTAGCAAACATCACAGATTTTGCCTCCTTAACAGAAACATACTGTATGGTGCTTTCGTTCCCCGTAGGACTGGCTTTCCATATTCATTACAAAATATAGATACAAAAAAGAAATAAATCAATTACACAAGGTAGTTGTGCTCCTAGTGTTGTCTCTCTTGCCTGTGGGCATACAATTCCTGCTACCTACTTAGCAGGAATTAGTTTGGAGCAGGCAGTATCTGGATAAGGCAGCCTCAAGCTTGTTTGTCCCCCCTCAAAGCTGACAATATGAGCATCTCCAGGTTACTTTTGCTCACTTTTTAAATCCCCTCTGACTGAAAAAACCCAAAAATGAGCTCCAGCCAGATCACAATTATTACAGTTGTCCAAAATATTCACTGTTCCTGTTGCTATACGGCAGCCTTTATTCTTCTACTCAAGCCAAACTGTAGTTACAAATATGGTAAGGATACAGTTTTTCAAATTGCTGGATAGACTTGGGTTTATTTGTTACATTGGTACAGGCCTTCAAAAAACTGCCTGCTGATCTGATCCCTGTAATCCTGTCTCCTGTGATACTATCGTTAAAAGTATTGTGTGCCTCTTTCTTTGTGTTGCTGAGTGACTCTGCTTGGATGGTGCCATTGTATGAATAAGTAATTTATTGGTTTCTCTTTGATATTTTTATATTCCATTAGGTTTGTTGTGTTGGGGTTGTTTTTAGTTTTGCACTAAGAATAAATCCCAATTCAGAAAAAGATAAGGCTACCAATATGTTTTATCTGCAACATCCAGGTAATCACAGGCTCTGGTCTACATAAAATTAGTCTAACTGTGTTTATAATGTTATGTAGTAACTAGTGTTTACACAAGGCTCATCTGATGCAGGGGGTCCTCCTGGGTTTTCTCTCTCTCCAGTAACTTTGAAGTGTCTCCAGTTCGTTCTTAGGTGTGTGTCTCCCATACCCTGCAAGTTTCTCTTCTTGTTACTGTGGGCATTGTCAGCTGCAGGATTGGTTGGGATTGTCCCATTCTTGAGTTGCTTGTTGAGATACCCTAAGTGTGAGGCTTTTGTCTTTTTTGGCCCTCACAGTCTGCTCACCTCTGGAAGAGTCTTGACTCTTCCCATCTTTGGCACTCATTGATAACTTTAACAGCGACTGACAGGTTACTTAGTTATAATAAAAAGTGAACTCCCTTATCCTATAGGGTTATCTGTTATTTGTTAATTATCTATTTATTATTAGTTGAAGTGCTAATGCTGTTGTCAGCCAGGCCTAACCTTTGCCAACTGCTGCAGCCATATCTGAGGGAGATTTTTTGACCTTTCATATCTCAATAGGAAGAAAAGGCCAGCTCTAAATCTTGTTCATTTGCTTTGTTTCAAAATGGTGACTGTGCTCCAGACCTATGGAAAACAGATCTGTCATTTGAACTTTCTCTTAAAAAGTGATAGTGAAGAAGTTGCTCCCCCCACCCTGAAACTAGAAATATGACATTAGATAGGAATATTTTTAATTAAAAAAAAAAAAAATCCAGTAGAAAAAAAATCCCAGTAACTTTTTAGAGTTTACTGTTTCTACTGGAAAAATAATGATCTCATCATCAGGACATACATGACCTCTGAGAATGTTAACTGTCCAGTCAGTTCTGTCTGGTTTGTTTTGTACCCCCGTAATATTCTACCTGCATTTCTGTTCTGGTTGTGCTGTGCTTTACAATATGATCCATATCAAATATGTATTTTAATCAGAAAACTTTTCATTGAAGAATGACTCCTTTCAAGCCTATCTCCGTTTTCACATGTACATTTAGTGACTATTATCAATATCTTTTCTTTTAGATATTCTAAGACAAATACAAATGAAAATAGACATTTTTCTTTTCAAATACTGTGACATTTAATCCTTTTGTAAAAGGGTCAGGTGTCACAGTTTTGCTGGTTTCTCCTAGGAATCACCCATGTGTTTAACTTTACACCATGGCATTTGATTTCGATTGAACTTTGCAGTCAGAAAAGTTGAACTCCAGGTGGTGCTGTGCCTCTATTAATGTTTAAATAACGTTGCATTTAGATAGTTGGGCCTTTGTTTGTATCCAGAAAAACAGCAATATATGTTGAGTATAACTTGATTGCAGGTGTATTTTGGAGTCAGTGTCAGAACAGCATTACCCCAGTTATAGATGTCCCTGTTGAAAGACATCTGTTTGAAAGCCTGTCTCCAGTTCATGTCAAATTTTGGACATGTTCTTTATGGTGATAAAAAAAGATTTAATTTGTTTCATCTTCCAGATCCGTGGTTTTTTATCAAGGTTTGATAATGTTCTTCCAGTCAGCCTGGCCTTTGATAAGTGCACAGCCTGTTCAACAAAAGTAAGTCTGAGTTTGCACTTTATTTATATGTATACTGAGTGTGTTGTGCTAGGTCAGTCATGGGGTGCTGAGGACTGCTTTGTATTTGACATTTTCTCCTCCTTAAGGGTTGGAATATGTGTTCTCACTTCAGCTGAAGTTCTTTTGCCCTCATACCCTTCTCTTTCAGCTGTCTTCCGAATTTCTTTGGCATCCCCTATTAGCATGCTATATCCACATAATAATTAGTCGGCTGAAGAAACCAAGCAGAGATTAGGACCAACACATTTCTGACAAGTATATCACATAAATACAGTCAATATCTTGTAGCTTTGTAGGAAGGAAGGAAATCAGTATCATTTCTAGTTGATTAAGGAACGATGTGTTGTCCAGTGTATAAATATATCCTTTTGAGTACCATTACAAATATGCAAAGTTATATAAATTTCTGGTTTATGAGACAAAAGAAGCACATAAAGAACACTTCAGAAAAATAAATTACTTCCATAACATTTCTTTATAGAAAAGCCTGTTTCATTTTGACGCTAGTGTTGACAGTCCTGAGTCACCTAATAGCTTTATAGCTGTTGCCTGGATCTGAGCTGTCCTGCCAGAGCACTGGGGACTTGGACTTGGAGACCCATAGCCCACTAATGGCTCTGTGTGAGGCCTCTTCAGTCTTGGATTGTTTTCCTGTACTGTGGCCTTGAAAAGTTTTTTCTGGCAAATTTTCTGTGTAGTGAGAGTTCAAGAAGTTTTGACTGGGATCGCTCAGTGTGAAGATGCAGAGGGTTTGACTCACGATTTGGACTGCTTGGGAGTGCCATTGGTTTAGTTCACTTTGATGTACCTTGAGACTTACTGCAAGATGTTTTTTCAGTTCTTTTTACTGCACTTGTCCTTTCAAAGAGCTGCAAAAAGCACTTAAGGCACTAGAATTTGTTCTTTTGAGGACTTTTACAATTTCTTTTTCTGCCGAATTGCTTTGATTTCTCTGGGCCATCTGGGTACATTTGACAAGTTCTGAAGGACTATTAATGTCCATTTTCTCCTCAAAAATTGAAGCACTAGACTTAAAATTGCTGTTACTTTTAGAAACGTGTATTTATCCTCTTGAATAGCTGAAAGCTCAGCAGTAGCTAAAACTTTCTGATGATGGAGCCTGAGAAGTTAAACTGCTAGAATAAGCTTTTTTTTTCTTTTTTAATCATCTCTAGTAAGGATGTACTGATACAGAAAATCAGTAAAACCATACATCTGTGTAGACAAATTCATCGCAGGTATCAGTTCTTCATGAGCAGATTGTTTCCTCTTAGAGATAATTTTCCAGAGAGCCCTGTTTTACATAAACAGACTTGATGATTTAATAAAAACTGCCTTGGATTTTAGCAGCTGTGCTATTCCCAGAGAGATCACTTTTCATGTGGTTTGGGTATTCAGTTACTTCTGTGCTGAAAAGATTGCTTCATCGGCGCACGTATTTCCTTACAGTAGAAACACGGCCTCTGTTTACTTTGCTCACTTTCTATTTATTAGCATAAGAGTTTGTCACCCTGAATTAGCTGCAAATCTGATGCTGATACTTTGAAATGACAAATCCGATTACAGTTTAATTGTAGTCTATGTTGGTTGTTTTGTTGCTGCTGTTGGTTTTATTTTGAATGCATTGATTTAACATAATTTCATCCTGATCTATGTCAGATTTACTGTAGAACTAAACTTTTAGCATAGAAGTGACTTTTCTGACATAATTGAATTTGCTGGTACCTTATTTATTTTCCTCTTTCTTATGTCAGCATTCTCCTTGTCACTGTAACTCTTGAAATAATGAATTAGGAATTTAAGAAGAATCCTGTACATCCTTGCACCATCCAGTACAGCTGGATGACTTGAGAGAAGCCGCTAATGATCTGCATGTTTAGAGAATAGATTCCATTTCATTTTGACTCGCAGTCATGACTTCATTTCTCTTGCTTTTGAAGCTGAAGAACCCAGATGTCCAAGCAGGCAGCTATTCCTTACCCAAAGTTGTCCTAAACAGGCTGCATGCCAGAGAAGCTTCCTGCAGGCAATTGTTCAGGAATTTTGAGATGGTTGCAGCAGTAGGAAACCAGTCTATTTTTGTTCTGGGCCTAGTTTTCTTTGTGTGATTTGCACCTCTGTCTTACTCTGGTTCTGCACAAGCACATGCTAGAGTGGAAAGTATCCCTTTTTAGAGCAAACAGCCCTGCACTGCCCTGGCAGTTGAGTAGTGGGTCTTAGGAGCAGTGTAAGCTCTTCTGACGGGAGAGTCCAAGTTCTACAGTGTAGATATTTATGTGTAGTAACTGTTTTCCTTAGAGAATCTGTTAACTAAGCTGTCTGAGTGGTTCTGATCCTCTGCTACCTGATCCTTGCAGGCAACTGGCTAAAGCCCTAAAACATGAATGGTAAAGTATGCATCTATCTTAATGCAAAACTGCCAGTGTTTAGATTTTAGTGAGGATAATGAAAATTTTTCTGTTACTGCTTCTCCATGCTCTTTGTGTGTCATGGAATGAGCCAGGAGACCTCATAGGTTCAGAGTTTAATGTCAGAAAAAGATTACTGCTGCTAAGCTACTTGGATATGCAGCTGCCCATTCTGTTTCTGCAAATTGCTCACAGACTCTGTTTCCTCCAGAGGCCAGGTTTATTGTCCACATGTTAGAAGATAGTTTGTTTAGTTTGTTTGCCTCAAAGAGATTTCTCTCTTTCCCCCACTAAATTTGTTCTGACGTGTAATTATCTCCACTATCAAACAAAAAAAAGCAGCGTAAGTATCTTCACCAATTTTCAAGTTCTTTTTCAACTTGCTGTTCAGTATGCTGAAAAATGGAGCTGCTGAAGTCATAGGTTTTTAGCCACTGGGTAATTCTAATGACTTACATTTAGATGTTTTTCTCTGTCATTGCATTTTATAAAGCAGGAGACACTATGATCAGGAATGGCATTCCAGGCACTGTGTTACAGTTTCTGTTTTCAGTCAGGATATTTCCCTACTCTTGCAGATGTTTTCCCTTTTTAACATCCCAGGAATATGTTAAACACTTTTGCTGTGACATTTACTAAGTGCCTGTGTTGCGTAAGTTAGTCATGACTATTTCAGTTTGGAAATCTATCATCATGTAGACATAACAGTGCTTTTATTGTTCTCATCTGCTAGCTGCTTTGCATGCGTTTTTGCTTTAAATGGTTCCAATCAGTTATTATAGTAACCTGCGCTGTTCAGTAACTTCTTTCAGTTGGGATAACTTTTATTCCAGCAAGACCCTTCATATTTGCCCTACCTGCATTGAGAAAGGACTTTCCTAGTTGCATTCTCCCAATAACAGCATGTTACACGATCTGTCAAGGAAATTCTTTAGTCCTTTTGCATTATACACTTTAATTCAAGCATGTGTTGATGTTAGAGATGTGTAAATCATGGAGGTGAGAGGAAAGCCTTAGTCTTTCCTGTACTAAACCAAGTGAACTCTTGTAGAGCTTGCAGAAATGATGGAGGAAATGGGGTAAATGTTTGTCCTTCCGGAATGAACGCCGCAAAAATGTGAAAGAATGTTTAAAAAGAGTTATTTCTGTAGCTGTGCTGTAACATTCAGTCTGTGTAATCGAGTTGACTTATAACTTCCCTTATTTCCTGAATTTGCATGTGTTAAAATTAGACACCTCTATGTGCAGCGCAGCCTCTGTATTAATATTGGATAGATTCATTCAGACTTAAAGAATGCATCATTAATATACTGAGGCATATTTTCAGCATACTGAGTTAGATATAATGCTTTTCTTAAGGTGGCAGAGAAATTTGTTTTATAAGTGACTTTACAGAATGTATCACTTTTGGTTTTCCTCTTTATAAAAATGCCCTGTTAGCTGCGGGGAGCCAGAAGGTGGCATTATCTTGCCCATAATTTTGTCAATCTCAGGCAGACTTCTCTGGATATAAATTTTAACTCAGAGAATTTAAATAACATATTTTCAAAATGAGTTACGGTGCAGCTGGTTTTACTGCTGGCTGCCTGAAAGATAGAACCATAGAATCACAGAATGATTTGGGTTGGAAAGGACCAACCCCCTGCCACGGGCAGGGACACCTCACCCTAGATCATATTGCCCAGGGCTCTGCCCAACCTTGCTTTGAACACTGCCCCCCCACCATGACGGAGGGTTGGAACAGAATGATTGTAAGGTCCTTTCCAATGCAAACCATTGTATGATTCTAAGTAAAAGGATACTAACAGAAGGAAGCTGTGATGTGTACTGAGAATGCCACATCACACCCTAAGAAATGGTGACCATGGTAATGTGCCCACTGTGCTGGAGTTTTGTTCCCTTAGAGGAGGGCAAATATCATCAAGAACCCCAGGAATCTTAAAAGTATCATTAACTTTAAACATCACTCTGTTTTGTGGACAGTGGAAAGGCTATGGAATCAACAGTGTAGTCAGTTTTGTGTGTTGGAGAAGGTGTGGAGGTGTCTGTACAGAACCCCGCTGATTAAATGCTTAAGAAGATTTCTTGAGAGGGAGAGGGAAAGAGGAAAGGAGAAGAAATAACAAAGGACATACAACACTCTGAAACTTGTTCTATTTGTACTTCCTTTAGCTCTAAAAAATCAGCAGTTTTATTGTCACTACTTTTGGTTTCACAATAGTAAAGTTGCTGGACTAAGAATCCCTTTCTAGTAATAAGTAACACACTTCTGCCCTTCAGAAAAGGAAACTAATGATTTTGTTATTCTGTATTTCTATCATTTGATGAATTTGTTAAGTGTTTTCTTATGTTTAAATGAAATTGCATGTTGATGTGCACTGATGTGGCAGTGCACCATGTTAGATAGTAGAGTCAAAGCTGTGTTGCCGAGAATTCAGAAGTCAGTCCAAGAAGCAGCTGGTGTGACTGACTGGTCCATGGTGTTGACTAGTTTCCTTATCTCCAAGTTAAACATTATTAAAAGAGGTAAAAATGTGTTCCAGTGATTGTTCAGTGATCTTAAAATGGATGCAAGATGCTATTCTAAGCACTTGTAAGTGGGAGAAAGAATGGTTAGTGAAATCCATCCTAAACAGAACTATTATCTGCACTAAAAGGAAAAGTGAAAAGACACATATAGTGTAGTTTCTGCACCATCAGTAAAATAAATTTTCACACTTTTAAGTGTAAAATACTGGGTTTGAGGGGAAGAAGAAACCTGCCGTTGTTAAAAACAGTGATTCATGTTTCCGACAGGTTGTATTTCTGTAGCATTTAAATTAAAGTCTGTGGGTCTTGGAGGTTTTTTGGTTTTGTTTCTCAGTATTTCTTCTTCCTTCAATTTCAACTACAGTTAATTAATTTTAACTACAGTTTAGTAAAAGACTAACAATCAGTAAGAAAGAGATGGCATCCCCACAGTTTTGTAGTATTGGTATGGTCGATATCTAACTTTGTCTAGAATACCATTTTTACTTCTAATGGCAGCTTTATGCTGCCTTGTCTTCTCTCTGTGAAGCTGTTGCAGAATTTGTTCTGTCAGTAAAAAAAAACCCAAACTAAAATGCTCTGACTTTAAATATTACTGACAAACTCTCACATAAGACTTGTGAAACCAAAAGTGGTGAATACTGAAGTGCATAAAAGTAGGAGTATACAGTGTGCAGCGATGGTGTTGTGATGATACTCATCCTATCGCTGCTGAGCATAGAACCAGTTCAAACCTCATCCTGGAGGTTTATTTCTGAAACTGCAAAGGCCAGTTGTTGAGATGAGTAATTTGTAATTGTTCTTTTTACTTTCATAAGGTTTTTGCATACTTGCAACCTGAGCCCTTCTATTCCCTTATTTATTGTTCAGCTATTCCAAGGATTCGATGTATATTCCCCACAGAACACACAGACACAGTGTGCTTCTTGTCTGCCTTGTATGCTTTGAGATTTTTATTTGGAAGTTGAGGAATCACTTTAAGTAAAAAAAAAAAAGAAAGAAAGCCCACATGTGTCTGACTGGAACTTGTCCTATTCTTTACTATTAGTGACCAGTAGAAGAGTTGTTTAGTATAGAATCATAGAATAGTTAGGGCTGGAAAGGACCTTAAGATCATCTAGTTCCAACCCCCCTGCCATGGGCAGGGACAGCTCACACTAAAATGTTGACATATTATATGATAACTAATATGTTGACATATTTAGTGCAATAATTGAGAAAAAAGTATTTGTTCATATCACTTCCACGCAAAGAGGGTTAGTGGTCTGAGTATATGTAAGAAAAATTTGAACCAATGTGAAAAATAAAGCCTAAATCACATGAATACAGATTTTCAGGCCAGAACATGAACCAAACACTACTTTGTCAAAATCATCAGTACAAATAAGTACTTCATATTGATACAGTGCAGCACTGTGTGCAGTTCACAGTTTCAGGCATAATTCTGTCTCTACACATTAAAAAGGAATGCCAACATGCAACAGTGAGAAATTGGAACTCCATCAATATTCCTCTGTTCTGTGGTCAGGTTTTGTAAGAGTTGTCTCATGGAACTGGGTGAGGATGTGGGAATCTCATTTTTTTTTTTTCCCCTTAATCTTTATGCAAATAGATTTTGCTTTATTATAATCTCATATTTAAATCATGCTAAAATGTTAAATTACAGTATTTCAGTGATTATATAGTTTACTTGGATTTGAATTACACTTTTAACCTCGTGACTCCCATCTCAGGGATGGCTACTACATGTTTTCTCGCATATTTTTTTAGTACCTTCCTATTTTCAACTGTAGCAGTTTTTTCTTGTGTGCTCTTCTGCATTCTTCTCATTGCAGGCTTTGACAGGAGTCTGTCTACATCTATTCCTCTTTTTATTTGATTAAACTTCACAAACTTTCAGCCTCGCTTTACTGGGCAACTGTTCTTTTGTTTGCAAATGCCCATGTGGGCATTTTTGAAGAGTGTAAGTCTAACCTTTATTCAGTCTTTCCACATTCTTACAGTGTTGCCTATATCTGTGTGTTTGCAGAATTGCTTCTGGTTATGAAATTGGAAAAAAAAATGAAGGAAATGGGAGTTAAAGATGGTAAAATAACTGAAACTGATGAAATCCATTAAATATGTGTGGTTTGGGAGAAAATGCTGCTTTTCTTCCAGTGCTGTTTTGCATAGGTATTATAGCATAATAAAAGCCTCTCTCTAAAATAGTCTACAAAACCTGAATTTTTGAGCTAGAGGTCTGGATTTAGGAACTATTGAGCAGCTGCAATTTCTGCTGAAGGCAGTGATGGGTTTGGATGCTTAGTGTCTGGCAGATCTTGCCTTATTGTTGGAGCGCTGATGGCAGGGAACAGCTGATGGCAGGATGGAATAAATGATTTCCTATGCAGCACCGAGTCGTTATTGGCTTTTGCTTGCTGAAGTCAACACATCATAGATGGCCCACTCCAGACTTTATAGATCAACCTGTGGAGACAGCCAAAATGGTACTGAGTGTGAGACAGCTGCTTTTCTGTGAGAACAAGTTTTCTTTAGGGAATGGGGAAGTGACCTTGCTTCACTCCCAGCACTGGGGATTGTCTGTGGAAAATGGGTGCTGTTTCTGACTGCTACTTCAAGGCAACACTGAGCATTCAGCGCATGGATAACAAACATGATCCAGCCACAACTTGTCAGTAACCTCCAGTGTGACTGGGAAGAAAGCATGGCTTTCTGCAGTTGCTGTACAATAGAGAGTGACTAATGCCAGGATGAACTGGAGCCAAGAATGTTGTAACTGCCCATGAGTTAATCAGCATAAATTTTGGACAGGAAGCAGAATGGGGATAAATAAAGTTGTAAATATCCATCCAGTGTAAAATGTGGAGAGAGCAAGAGATGGCTGTTAGGTGACTGAAGGATGTACCCATGTATGGAAAGGTCAGGACAGATGATCTAATGATGTTGTCTTGAAACTCTTTTGTTTCTGTATTATCAGTATCAAAACTAGACATGTTTATTTTCTTCTACTCTCCCTCTCTCTTATCCCTTGCTTTAACTTCTATTTACTAAGGCTTTTAGATGGGGAATGCCTTAAACTGGTACACTGTCTCGTAGAAAGTCCTTACATTGACTGTAATCTGAAGATGTCATTTTGCATAAAATTAGTTGGGAGAAATATTTTAGAAAGGGAGGAGTGGCAAAAATAAAGCTCTGGGGTTTGTCTGTAGTGTTAGTCTATCAAATCAGGAAAAATGGTCACTTGTGTACACAGCACATCAAGGTTATTGCAGAACAGCGCAGGATGCATGCATGAGGAGACCATGCTTAAACTTACGTCTCTTAAATTTCTAAGAACTCTTCTTTCCTCCTTTTCATTAGTCAAAAGAAGAAACTGGAAAGATCTAAGCTAAAAAAATCTTGTTGAGTCCTTTCAGGGCCTCTTCTTCAGTAAGTTAATAATCCATTTTCTGTCCATTGCAACTCGGAATCAGTGTAAGTAATAGCAACAAAGCACATCTGTATCACTACATTCCTACTCTAAATTAAACTAGCAGTCTGTTTTGTTTCTTAAATGAATTTTCAGCTTTTTGTACTGGGTTTTATACCGATTTGCTTTAATTTTAATGCTGATTATGGGAAGGTATGGGGACAGTTGTGTCTGCAGAGGGTGTTTTAATTATTTGGACCTGAGCCAAAAATTTGGACAAGGCCTTTCTTGACTTGTGTTTTGTAACCTTGCAGTGTTTTCAGAATATCCTTCTTGAGCATGCACCTGCAATACAGCCTGCCTCACACCTTTACTTTATGATCTTGTTCTTTATCATGTCTGAATGCACAATTCTGAATGACCATTTGTAGACACATTTTAGATAATTGGAGTATTGTCAAAAGATGAAGTGTCTTAAAAGTCATCTTTGTGCTCATATAGTATTGTCAGACTTCTCTGTGCCAGTGTCATGAACTGAGTCCCTGAGAAACCAGTGCTCTTCAGAAAAGTTCAGTTTTGTTGCATGCTTTTGCATAAGTGTATTACAGGATCACCTTAATAGGCTTTTCTTTACAACTTTTTAGGACCAAATGGTCATAAAAATCAAGAAATGAATGAAAAGGCAAGAGTCTAGGAGCTGAGGATCTTCTTAAGGAAACTAGAGTTATGGGTTTCATTATAAAATTGAGAACATGAGCAGTGCTGCCTGTGCAGCTGCCTACACCTAAGATCCCAGTGGCTCACGTGCCTCATCATGTTCTCTTCTCACTTAAAAGGATTCTTCACAGCATTGTAGTCTCTCACTAAACTTCCTCTTTTAATAGCAGATACATTGAGCTTGAAGAGTTGAACTGGCAAGACTTTTACCTGTCTTCCTTTGTTTCCAAGCAGCTGTTGAAACTGAAATGATTCTTTCCAACATGCTAACACCCACAGTAGTCTGTTCGCTGTGCAATGCTTGTGATAACTGGATAGTTAGCAGTGTGCAATAATGTATCTAGGCATGTAAAATTGCTGAATAGAATATTGAATTTGGTGGGGTTTCTGACTCTGCAATGTTTAATGAAGGTCTGTCCCCTTAGGGGGAAGCCAGGGTGGGGAGGGCAAGTGAGCTGTCTTTTTGGAGTGGAAAGTGTTTAAAGCCAGGAAGAGCTTAAAACACAGCAGCTGCATTGTTCTTGCGGCAGGCTATACCCATATGTCTTCTTTGGTGTAATCAATAAATCTGGTAGCAGTAATTTCTTATTTTCCTGGAAAGTAAACCCCACTGTTTGGAGCTCTGCAGATGCTAACTGCTTAGAAAACAAAAAACTAACTCAAATGGGAGTACTGGGAAGAGATTAAAAACTGTGACAGAAATGAGGCATAAAATGTGAGCCAGTGCCCAGATTCTTGGGATTTGGAGTTTGGAGGTTTGTATATTGACTTAACCAGAAATTAACTTTTATGCTATGAAGCAGTCCTGGAGCCAGAGTCTTTTTCTGTATGTCTTTCTACCCAGCAATTGAGACTTCTTTGTGCAGAATACTGTTAAAAAGAATATAACACCAAGGCTGCACATCTGTTTCTTGTTTCAAAACAAGTTCTTTTACTCTAAGCCTCTTATTTTTTTTTTCTCCTACCATGAGACTTGTTTTATTTTCCTTCAGTAAACAGACAAGAATAAAAAGATTGCTAATAAAATGGGTTACTGTCTGTCACTTACACGAAGAGCTTTAGCAATACATTAATTTGTCCCTGTTGTGATAATGTGCATCCACAGATCCATTTGTTCCATTAAAATGCCATCATGCAAAAAATTGCTTGTACCTCTGGCTCTGTAAAATGGAGACTGGAACTGAGCTTATAGCATCAACCTGGGAGGCAATTTACACGTGTCAGGAAAGAGAGTTTGTCACAGACATGAAATACAGAAGGCAGGTTACTTTGGAATTCCCCTGCTAAGCTCTAAAAAGTGACCCACAAGTGAGAAAAAGATGAGTTCCTTCATCAATTTGTGTTGCTCCAGCTCGCCTGGCTAGGCAGAATTACGTCCTCCTGGATCGTTTTGTTGCTGCTGTGCAGTTTTTTCTGATTAAGAAAATCAACTGCTGCATAGTGACATGGTGCAGAATGCTGCTCAGTGACATGTTTGCTCCCAGAAACAGTTTGTGAGGGTCTTTTGTTACACCTGAGTTAAGATAGTAACTAATTGGAGTTCAATAATAAAAGAAGTTATAACATCTCTCAAGTAGTTTTCTCCTGTAAAGCTGCCATTCATGATCCCATTGGTACCAGGTATGGTGTTCGCAGCAAGGAGAACTAAGAACTGAAGAAACAAGCTCCTGCCAACCACAGGCCTTTACTTTTTGCTGGGCATGATTAAATAGGAGAAAATTTCCTTTCCACGCAGCAACAATTGGAGACTTATTAAATCTGGAAACATTCTTTAGCAGTGTTTTGTGCCAGTTTGATGTCTAGCCTGGCTTTATTCCTGATGACCTGCAGAGTATTCCTGTGTGGTCTCCTGGCATAGGAATTTGAGAGGAGTTTTATTTTGCTGCATTATTTTTCCTTTGTGAGGTATGTTCAGTGGCTACTAAACAAATAAACGTGTTACGTTTATCAGAGGACAGTTGTTACTGAATTTGTGTAGTAAGAGTTCTAGGTGGTCATGTCAATGGTGTTTATCCCTTTATGGTATTCATTGAAAAGTTCTAATCATTGCAATAGGAAAAAAAGTCCCTGAGGATGACAAAATGTTCTTTCAATGGCAGCCTGTATTAAAAAGGATTTCATAGTAGTGTGTCCTCCTTTAAGGGCACCACCACTGCTTGGACAGCAAACTGAGTGATGTTGTCAGGTCATGCTTTGACTCCTTGGTATGTTGTTGGCTGGAATTTCTGTTGTAAAGCTAGTCAGCAGGCTCTTCAGCAGGCTATTCCCATTATAGAAAGTAACTCTAATCAGCAAGTACACTTGTTGATAAAGTTTTTCAAGCTTCTGCAGGTGCTAATACAAGACAAATCTTTGGTATTAAGACACCTAATGGTAGATTTCCTAGTCTTTTCCATGCTAATCACAATAGAAGAGGCACTTGGATTTAGTAACAGTTCTCCCAGGTGATTCATTCACAACTAATGCTGGACATTCTGAATGTCAGTGTGGTGCTGCAGTCTGCTTTGTGCGAGCACGTAAGGATTCATTTGGCTGCGGCAGGGAGCAGGGTTAAGCATATCTCTGGAATAGACTAGGGCAGTTTAGACAGAGCACCCTTGCACACTTAAGTAATATACTTGCTGAGGAAGCAATACTTGGGAATTTAGTTGAGTTTAGTTAGTTGAGCAGCAAAATTGACCAGATTGGAAGACTATTTGTTAGGCTTCTCATATGTAGTAAGTACTCTGTTCCCTGCTCTCTTCGTAACATTTGTGTATCCCATACTTTTTACCTCTTGGAAGAGAGGTAAAATTCTTGTCCCTGCTTTTCTTTGATATGCTGTAATACTTTAGAGTAAGGCTACAGTTTCAATATACTGTGAACTACAATGTAGCCTACATCACTCCAGAGATCTTGTAAGCTCTGTATTGTGGTTCCAACAAATGAAAGCAACAGCAACGCATTTGCTAATGCCGATAGCATTGAGGATTATATACAGGCCGGGCTGTGAACGTCATCCAGGTTTGTCAGTTGCTTTATTAGAGTTTTGAAGCAGTATAGTCATTAAAGTGTATGCGTATCCACAGTGCAATTTCACTACATAATGGAAGGGAGGACTTATCTCAAATGGAACGCTGAAGTTGTTCAGTTCTCTGCATTGCATTGTGAACAGTCAGATGAGCTTGTCTTGGTGTGTTTATCTTGGGAAGAAAAGCACAAAGATATGCTCCTGTGTGGTTTTTAAATGCTTTTTTTCTTTCCTTTTTTTTCATTTTTAATTTCTGATGAGGTGCATGGGTCACTGGACAAATCCACAAACCCCATGAATTGCAAAATAAGTGAGCTTGGTGGTAGCCAAGCAGGGTATAAATGGCCAGTGGTAGAACTCAGAGCAAAAAGAGGAAAACAGTGGATACTGAGTGCATTGCTCAATCATACGTTCCTTCCACTTTCTTGGTACCTGCTTTCACAAACTTGCAGAATCATCTTCAACATTTATCTTCTCTTTTCTCAAACTCCATCACACTTGATAGAAATCTAATGGCAGTGTTTGATCAAAATGGGCAATGGTTCAACCTTAAACAGGAGAAGTTCAGGTTAGATACAAGGAAGAAGTTCTTTACTGTGAGGGTGGTGGGGCACTGAAACAGGCTGTCCAAAGAAGTGGTAAATGCTCCATCCCTGGCAGTGTGCAAAGACAGTTTGGACAGAGCCTTGAGTGACATGGTCTAGTGTGAGGCATCCCTGCCCAAGGCAAGGGGTTTGGAACTGGATGATCCTAAGGTGCTTTCCAGCCCAAACCATTCTGTGAAATCAGCCTGTGAAATAGTCATTTAAGCTATGTCTACATGAAATAAAATTTGTCGTGGTCAGGGGTTTGAGCACAGCATGAGTTAAAACCTTCCTCACAATTCTTGTACTAGTTTATAAGATTCTCACAATAAAGATAAGTAGGGAAACTCAGAGTAGGGAAATAAAAAGGCCTTTAAGCTACAGTGGTCTCAGAACCATGAATCTCTGAAGACTGGGAGGATGTTGGACTTGGACACTTGCTCGAAGAGCTTTTCATCTGTCTCAGCATGGTTCTTTCCCTTAACTGATCCATTGGAACAGTCTTTTACTGTGTTTTGTGTAACTCGAATGCTCCTTTCATGACTTTGCAGCTGTTTTTCTACTTGCCATATAGTCTTTCTTGTTGCAAGCTTAAAAATATGTTTAAGCTAGAAAATCTTAAACCTCACTTTCTCTTCCCCCATACCTCATCTTCTCCCCACCTTAGAAATTGAGTTGAGAGAAGTGGTGGTTCTTTTCTCCATGATTTTTGCTTGTTTACAATAGAAAGTCATTTTCTGAGTGTTCAGAAAGATTGTACTTTTATTTTGTAAGCAAAATATGATGATGATGAATCACATTCAGGACATTAAAACCCTCTTCTGTTTGTTTCTTTGGCAGGTCCTTGACCAGTATGAACGAGAAGGGTTTAATTTCCTAGCTAAAGTTTTTAATTCTTCACATTCCTTCTTAGAAGACTTAACGGGTCTGACTTTATTACACCAGGAGACACAAGCTGCTGAGGTAAGAAAATGCAATTTGGATAATAAGAATGAAGAGATGGCAGTAAAGTGCGCTTAGTTTTATGCTCAGCTGTATAACCATGTGATTAAATGAATTACTGATAGCATCAGCAGTGGTGCTTGATTTACAGGATGATTTACACAAGCCACGTGGATAATCCATCCAGTAAGATAAGATGTGTCCTTTTAATGTTATAGAATAAGAAATATTGTTGGATGTGAGAGATCATTCTTTTTGTAAGAACAGATGATGATGCAGGTTGACAGCCAGTTAGAAATGTGCAGCACTGTTGCTATTATTCATTTTATTGTTGTCCCATTTTGTGAAATACAGAAATATTTTAAGTAACAGTTGTTGCTTGACAGTTCTGAATGTGTATCAGGAGAGCTCCTGTCTGTTAGGCTGTTCCTGTGGCAGTGTAAGCTGCAGTTTGTGCAAGCATTACAAGTATACAGGTACCGATTGTAGGTAGCCGCAGTCTTTACACAGGCTCCTATATAGGTTAAATATTATCTTCAATTACTTTAACTTCTTATGTCTGAGCTGTCAAGAATTACTTTTAAATAAACCAAGTGAACCGATGTTATGTGTTACAAGGAAGTCAGGAATCTTTTTAGTTCAATCTGAAATGCTATTATACTCCTGATGGATTATTATATGGGGAAAGCAATGCTGTTTATTTCTCTACTTACAGAAGTTGTAATGTAGAATGAAATCGGGGTATGTTTTGCTCTCATTGGGTGATAACCCTGTTTAAAGACTTGTGATACTCAGTTTGTCCCATAAAAAATGAAACAGTTGTTTGTCTTACTGTTATATTTGAGCAATGATGTGCAATCCCTCCTCTGTCTGCAAATGTCTGTGCTGTTCTGCATCTGTAATTTGAATTTTGGTAGAGTCATATCATGTGGATGTTTCTAAAGTTGGCTTTGAACTCTTTTTAACTCTTCTGTTACGTTCTGCCGCTGCTGACTCTGAAAGAGGCGGTTTTGTTGTCCTCTACTCTGCGTGATCTAGGGCAATTTTTAAAACTTTGAGGTGCATAAGAGAGTGCTTTTAGTATATTTTCTGCTGAATTGTTCTTGTCTTTTGAGTTCATTTTTCTCCTGCAGGGCAGATTGTGTCATTTATATTGCTGAGTTTTTAAACCGTGAAATGGTTTTTCAGGTTTCTGGCTGCTTTTGAGCTGCTGTTGGCAGAATATATTCTCTAAAATGGAGACATGAGATTTCTGAAGCTCAGTGCTCTTGCGGTTGGTTTAGGATATTCTTGATTTCTGTATTTCTAAAAACAGCAATAAAAGTAGTGAGAGAGGTTTCATAAGACAGGTATGGCCCAGTTTTATGGCTCCGCGTGTGATCGCTCTGTTGAGAAGTTACTTGCCTTCCTGCACTCAGACTCGTCAAAGAGATTTTGTGGATGATTGTTGGGTTTGGTGACCATCAAAATGGCTCTTAATAACTGAAGATTTTCCTTTCCTCCTAGCTAGTAAAATTTGACCAGTGCTGTTGCTCTGCTGTAAAGAAAATGGACTTGTAAAATTACATGTCACCTAACCTTTAATTTGCTACAGCAGCATCATAAATGTATTGCAATTCTGTATATGAAGTAAGTGATATTAAGTACCTGATAGGGAAAACTGATCTGAAACTACTCAGTCTTCTTTTTTTTAAAGGAGTCACTCCTAAAATGTCAATTCATTGAGAGTGTTTAATAGCATGCTTTGCTTAAAATGTTTTGCTGTGGTCAGAAGAATAGGAGGTTTTGTCATACTGGTCTTACGCTTCAGCTTACTTAAATCACACGCTTAGCCTTCCTGGTTATTTTAATTCACCTGACAAATGCTTAGCTGCCTTCATGATGTGTGTACAGAAGGGCTTTAATGAGCTAAATACTACACTAATTCTATAAAATAGCTTCTGAGTTGCGTAAAAGACAGTCCGGGTAAGTCATGCGTGTTCTGGAGGAGTGGATTGACTATGGTAAATAGAATGCGTTTGGGTGGCCTGAAGCTTCCATGAAAACCTTCCCTCTCTGCATGCTTCGTGCTTGCCCGGATCAAAGCAATACAGTTTGCAGTAAGATATGCAAGACTTTCCACTTACTGAATATCCTTTTTGCTTGCATTGTTCAATTTCCTGTTCCAGTGCTGGGCTGTTGACCTAAGTGTTAATGCCATCTTGACATCCTTGACCTCAGCTTTTTAAAATGACCGATAAGAATAGAATCATAATTCAGTGTGCAACCAGAGTAGGAATCATACACTGATTTAGTTTGTGGTTTAAATTTCATTCCAGCTACAGAGCTTTAGTCAATAGAGCACCTATTTCTTTAACATGAGATGCATCAGGAAATTGCAAATGTTCTACATGACTTACTTAGCATGACAATTTACTTAGTAAATAATAAAATTAGCAAGTGCTTCTATTCAACCTTGAAATGATAGTAAATTTCAGGCATCTGCTTTTTCCACATCTGGCTTTAATTTAGGTTCTATTTTTGGGGTTTTTTAATACCAGTTAGATACTTATGTACAGCTTCAGCAAGAGGCTCTGATGACATGCATAGCTGTGAAAGCCAATAGGAGCTGTGGGAAACTCCCAGGTCAGCACTTAGACCTTGTTTCCACTGGATACAGTTCACTTTGGGATCTAGCCAAGCTCACGTAAAAGCTGCACTCTTGTTTTCCAGATAGCTTTTTCTCCTTATTCCTAACTAAAACTTTTTCACTTTATGCACTTTATGTACTAGTGCTGGTGAAACAAGTATTCCACAAGAAACTAAAAAATTCTGCTGTTTGTAGATGTGGTGCTTAAGGACATGGGTTAGTGGTGGACTTGGCAGTGCTGGATTAGCAGTTGGACTTGATGATCTTAATGGTCTTTTCCATCCCAAATAATTTTATGATTCTGTGATACTTGTTCACTGTGTAGTGAAGTTTAATAGCTGGGCTTAAAACAGAGAGAGCCTATGGATCTCATGAATTATTAGTCAGAAGCTGGAGGCATTGATTTGGAGGCAGAACAACTAACTGCATTACTACCAGCTCAGAACTTGGCTGGGCTGCCCGGAAATGGGTGGATATCACAGTGGATCTGTAAAACCAGCTGGTTTGCTTGTCACATATGCCAGACTTAACCCTGCAAAATGTATTGGGTTTTGTTGGTTTGGAGAGCACTTTTTATTTAACCTAGTCTAAAATTACAGATTTCCTGATACACACTCAACTGCTCTGTGTTAAAGATTGGTTTGTACCAATGAGGCACACTTCTGGAAGTGAAAGCTGACCCATTAGTAGAACCCATAGTCAAGATGATTCCATAGTTGTGGAAGAACCATTCCCAATTGTAAGATTTTCTAAGAACCTTACTTCTTTAAGGATACTCATGGTCACCCTTTTTCTTCAGAAACAGCTGACACTGTTCTTCCAGGCCCAGTTAAGCAAAGTAACTGAACTTATCCTCATTTGAACATATGTAAGTGCTCTTGAAATCACTGGGAGTGAAGTATCTATTGCCAGGTATTGATAGAAGAAGCAATAACAACAGTGAGGAGAAATTTTTACAGGAGTTTGCTGTAGTGTGTGTAATTGAATTTCTATATAGGACATTTTCAGAAATAAACATAATTTCTCTCTTTTCCTAAGAAGACCCAAGTGTAAACGTACTTTCTCACTTATTCCTAAATTACTTGATGTTTTAGGAAACTTTATGGTATTTTATGCTTTATTGGGATGAAAGAAAACCATAAAATGCATTAATACATGTTTTGTGGCTGATTAAAACACAAGAAGTGGCAGAACTTTTGCAATCTTAAGAAGATCATAAGGAATTTTGCAAATAATCAAATCCAGACCAGAGTTCATGTTTCTGAATGTGATTATAAAGGTCAGATAGCTGTGATTGTAGAGTCTGAATGGGATTATAAAGGTCAGGAGGTAATGATGTCTGTGTTATTTTTCTTTAGTAATTTTATACTTAAAGTTCCTTTTGTTTCTTACAGAGTATCTCTAGTTTATGACAAGTTCTTGTGGTCAGCGAATGAACCCTGCTTGGTATTTGCAGAATCCCCTTGCTGTGCTGGTGTTCTGTATCCCAAATGATGCAGATTAGAATTCCTATCCTATGGAAGAGTAGGATTAATTTTTAAAACAACACAACAGCAAACCCTAAATCATGCCACTAAAATCTTTTGAGCTCTTTGAATAAGAGAAAACATAGAAAACCCTTATTTATTCCGATTCTTTTCTTGAACTTTGTGCCTGACCATTTGTACAGCCATTTCTTGCGGAACAGAGCTTAGCTGTATAACAGGCAGCTGGCATTAAAAGTGCACTTTGTGCTTATCCAAATTGGGAAGAAAATTCAGGATTTTCAGTGTGCTTTGCTACAAAAAATAACCTGCTTATTTCTGATTCTGCATGATATTATGCAGCGTATTTGATTCTGAAGCAATAACATACAAAATAGCCAAATAAAACCTCTAAACAAAACAGAAAATTCCCAACTTCAGCAATGTTAAGAACAGTCAATTCTGTAACTCTAGCATTTGTTTCTGTTAGTGGGCGAAGCAGGATGCAGGATTTGAAATTTGCTTGATATTATGAAAACTTCCTACAAACCTCACCACTGATGACTAGACCTGAAATAGTATTTGAGACTTTGCTGTGTCTTTGAGCATTTTTGTTTTCCTTCATGTTCTTAATCTGGTGTGTTTCAGGAGAAATTCACTTTGACAGATTCAGGCCTGCCCTGGAATCTCTTTCCTAAGAGCTTAAGAGATTAATCTGGTTTGTTTCAGGAGCTGGGTTGTTTCTTTCTTTTTGAGTTTTCTCATGATATCCATTAGTGTCATCATTTTCCTTCATTTATCAAACAATATTTCCCAGATCTTCAAATAATGGTAATTTCTTTCTGCAAATGAGTTACTGTTGAACATGGTCCAGATGAAAAACGAGTCTCTGTTATGGCAGTTTTTTAAATGTATGTAAATTTCAGTGCATTCTGGTTATTATACTTTGCTCTTATGTGCCTAAAATAGATTGAGTATGTCAGTCCTTTATGCAGTGCTTAGCTGAATCTGTGGTATTTCTGCTCTTGAAATTTTGCCAAGGAGAGGTGATTGTTACATCAGCACAAAACAGTTCAAACCGAGTATTGTAGCCTTTGAGCACATGCAGGAGTGGTCTTTTTACTGGTACCTTATGGTGCTCTTTGAAGCATGTAGAAATATCTGTGAAGTATTTCCTCTGTTTTCATGGGATCATAGAATCCCAGACTGGTTTGGGTTGAAAGGGACCTTAAAGTTCATCCAGTTCCCACCCCCTGCTACGAGCAGGGATGCCTTCCACTAGAGCAGGTTGCTGTAAGCCTCATCCAGCCTGACCTTGAGCACTGCCAGGGATGGGGCAGCCACAGCTTCTCTGGGCCAGTGCCTCAGCACCCTCATATTTTGTACCATAACATGATCTTGTCTTTCCCGGATAACTTTACTTGTGACTTCTCTTAGTATTACTAATAATGCTCAATGCTGTTCCCAGGACTTACATCATCAGTCTGTGTGCTCAAATACCTGTGTTTCATTTTGGCTTTGATTAAATTTATATTTGTCCCTTCAGGACAGGAGGGGCCTTTTGCAGTCATTCTAGTTGAAGCCAAGGGAAAGGAGGAGGAAGGACAGTTAATGGTAGGGTTGTACAAAATGGAAAGATTTCTTCGTGTACAGGAATGCTTCAAGGCAGGTCTCAAGGATGAGGGCCTGCCAGTCTTCTGAGCTGAGAGTCCTGTAAGACCAGAGTGTGGCCTGTTGTAGTTCCAAACATATTTGCGTCAGTCAACCCTCATTAATGTTTGAACTCCAAAGAGAGATTTGAAAAGTGGGGACAGCAATAGAAACACTACCCATATCACTTCAAATAATTAAATCTGTGTTGTTACAACATGCTGTGTGAGCTTGTCTGAGAAGTAGGAAACAACTTTATAAATTACTTTTACTTGCAAGTTTTGACTTGGAAATGCTGGCTGTAAAAGGTGCTTCTGATGAGCTGTATAAATTGATAGATACATTAAACTTTTGTGTTTATTAGTAAAATGAAATGAAACTCTTCAAATTCAAATGTAAGAATACTTGGGACAGAGAAAATTATGACTATTCAGTGTAAGTATATATATAAAATATGTATATATAATATATAAAATATAAAAATAAAATACATATGTAAGTATATATTTATATTTTATTTAAGCTGCTTTGGTATCAAGCAGGGGGTTTTTATTTGAAATTTCAAATACATGGGAAAATTTTAGCCTAAAATCCCTGCAAGAAGTGGAATGATGGCATTTGGATGAGCAACAGGTCATTTTTTTTCATGTGCTAAACTGTGAATTGCTGTCATAGTGCCAAAACATTGATAGAGTTTAAATCTGTCTCTATATAAAATTGCACAGTAAATCTTGCATAGCTGTAAAATGGAAAGTCCTACTGTGAATAAATAAATCAGGTTTTATGTGAGGGGAAAATGCTATGCAACAAATGGCTGTAAGAAAATCAGTCTTAGGACTATAGCACCTTTTCAGGTGCTGTGAAACTGCTGTAGCACTAATGTTTAGTCTGTGTTCTTCAGAACGCCTGTGCAGCTTCTGAGTGCTGGCTTGTGTAGGTAGTAACTCCGGAGTGTTTCTCCTCTTCACATATATACAATATATGTATATATTTACAATATACAGTACTGATTAGTGGAGGCTAGTACTGTTCAGTAGCAGACATTCTCTACCAAGAAGGCTCAGAATGTCTGTGCTTTCTCGTCTCTCCTGTCTTAACAATACCAGCACCTTAAGTACAGCTGCAAAGGTACACTAGTTTTCCTTTTTATTCTAATTGCTCTCATGAGATCAGTATCTAAACGAGGTGAAGGCAGTGCTTTGATTTGTGCCATGATAGTAAATGATATTAAATTGTACTTTAAGGTTTTAGAATGTTTTAATGATGAACACAGCGCCCAGAGTTTTTAAGTGGACTGCTGTACTGAAGCTGTAGAATCTGAAACATGGATTTGTTGATATCTTTAGAAACTTATCATGCCTCTAAGACATTTAGTATTAATTACATTTTTTACTATTGCTTTCTATGGGGCAGAAGGAGATGTACCCCTGTTTTGTTTTTTTTTTTTCATCAGGATCCATCACAATGAGTTAGTGTTAATATGACTGAACAGGTTCAGTATTCTGGCCTAATTTCTTTGCCAGTATCTGACATTACAAGGTGAAGAAGTTACATATGACTTCTGTGACTGAAGTGGCTAATCTAGTGAATAGGGACTTGGTACATCTAAAGCAGCTCACCAATCTGGGGGTACCCTGCTATGACACTAAGGGCTTCAGCAATTTAAAGGTTGTGAAGGGTTCAGAGAATTGATTAACAACACTTACTAAGCAGTTGATGAGGAAGCAATGAGGACCCAAATGTCGCATGGGCTGAAACCCACTGAGACAGAAGGGCTGTGCAATTGCTTGCATTATGTCTTGGTGTAATTCTCCGTGTTTCTGTTTCACCTGCCCTGTGTATAAGTAAGGAAATACCGTCTTGAGCATTTTGGCTGTTTTGTCAGTCAAAACACTCTACTAATCTACTAATCCAGGCACAAAATCTAATCCTGTATGATCTAAAGAGAGGTGATCAAACAAGTTAAAAAAATCAGCTAAGTTGAACATGGAGGTAGTTTGCAAAGTGCTTTTCTTCCTCCTGCCTAACAATTATCCAGAGTTTTAAGGTAAATGCTGAATGACCGTGCCTAAAAACTGATACAGGATTACTGAAGTGGTGTATCCCTTCAAAGCAGTGCAGTCATGAACATTTCATTTCCTAAGAGTTCTGGCCTGATCTTCTAGGAGTCTCACACCTTGAAATTCATAGGGAGTTACACACTGAGGTCCTAAAATCTTTCTTCATAACTGGATCTCAGTTTTGGGGGCTTGTGGTCTGTTCTCTCCTTGTGCTGTATTTTCACTTCTCTATGTCGAAGAGGACTACTACTTTACAACACTGACCATTCGTTTGAGAGATATTTGTTACCTGGCTAGTAAGAGACCCTGCTGGCTGTCTTTTGGGCTAGGCCCCAGTCAAATGAGGTGTATCATTACTAAAACAATATTTGGCAAATTGGGATTGTAACCTGCATTCTCTCTTTTTTTCTTTTTTGGGGGGAGAGGAGCAATTCTGTTTTAGAAGAATTTTCAAACCATGTTGACTCGTTTTTCTCTAAAGGAAAAATCTCCAGTAAAGAAGGGAGAAGAAAATAATTTAGAGATTAAATCTCCCCCATTCCAATCTATTTTGTTTCAATGAAGAATGAATAGACTGTTCAAGATGCATTCTATTATTCTCATGTGAAGAACCAGACATAACACAGCCAAACATGCTGATAAACTTTGTTTTATAATTAAGAACATAAATTATACAATGTACATCTTGGTGCAAGTGAACAGTTGCAGAGTATGTGGGCCATGGTAGATCATTCAAGTGAAAAAAGAAATCAAGTTTGCTGCTGGACAAATTACTACCAGATGCAGATTTCAATAAACACATACTGCTGCAGCCTTATCCAAAGGTGCTATGAATTCCTTGAGGCAAGTCTGCCTCTGCATTCACTAAACTGCTGGATGTTTGACTGTTAATTGAGTTACTGTATTATGTATGAAGACATTCCATCTCCCACCCCTCCCTCACTTGTTAATGTACTCTCTTCATCCTGTAGACCATTAAATGTTGTCTGCAAGAGTATGCAACTGTTAACGGTGTTTGCATTCTTCTGGCAATCAGTATTTCCTCTGGAAATGCATCTCAAACTTCTGTGAAGGCATTCATGTTAGAGCACAAGCAAGAAAGCTTGTGCTGTCAGTTATCACATATACCAAGCACACTGGTATTTCATTATTGCCATCATGTCATTTTGACTGCAAGACTTTCTGTACAAATGGCAGTAGCTTTTTTGTCCAGCTTTGTTGGTTTTCCTTTAAACATAGGTGGAACTAGTAAGTGGTAAAAAATAAAGTTGATTACAATGCAAAGAATTGTCCAAAAATCATGCAGATTTACCACAGCTTCTCTTTAATGTCAGTGATTGTTAATCCTCAGTCAAAATCGGGGCAAGTAAGCACTGCAAATTTTGATGACAAAACATCTGTGTTTGGACCTGTTCCTATCTTCTGTGGAAGTCTGTCATGAAGAACCCTTGGTAAACTACTTCTGAGCTTAAATTTTCACAATGTCTTAGGGTTTGTTTCTTTCTTTCTGATATATGGAATTATTTTGCCAGTATGATTGTTTAAAGATTTACATCCATATTGCTACTGTAATGCAAATGTTGTCTAAAGTTGATACTAATTTTGCAGAGGTTCATAAACCAGGCAAATCTGAAGCCTTTAAAGTTAGCACCAGCCTAGCTCTTCCTGCCCGGAGTTTTCTTTCTGTTTGATTCTGACTGTTTTGCTGGCATTTCCACTTCAGTGAACATCTCTCTAAAGTGCTGGTATTTCCTTTGCTTTACTTAAGTTCAGGTTCTCCTGAAGTTCCCTTTTTACAACATCTTTTTCTTGAACACTTCATAAGTTCGCTTCTAGCTTGAAATCTGCTATGCAACAGTCTTGTTTTTATGGAATTGGCTGAAGTCCTGGAAAGACCACCTGATAGCTTGGGAGTGATAAAAGTTAATGACCAATTCCATAGTTAAAAACCAGATTTGATTCCAAGATGAGCCTATTTGTTTCCGAGAAGATAAGGATTGATTATCTTATCACTTCAGTGATAATTTTTCCTTAGCAATGACATCCTTTAGTTGATATAAGGGCAAACTGATGGAAAGTCATCTCCTTGTAAATGAAAGATGTCTGACCTGATAAAAGACATCAAAATAGTCTATAGCATTATGCATACAATAAAAATGTTACCCATAGAAAAACAATTTTTAAGTTTGAGAACATAATATTTTGGTATTTAGAGAAAAAATGCTTTAGGATGAATTTCTGTTTTCTTGAGCTTTCAGCCTTTAAAAGCCCCACTCTATTCATTAAATACCGTGCTCCAGATGAGTGAGGAGTTGTGACATTCGCTCGATGTTGAGTCTGGGTCAGTGGGCCTGAACTTCACATGTGATACTTCGTGAAGCAAGAGCAGCTTGTGAGTTACTGAGTTTATTTTCAAATACAGGAATACTTTTGTCTTTCTAAGGAGTGCTGGTGATTTCTAAAGCGTTTCAATTGTTATACAGCAATCTTAAAACAGTGCATTTTTATTGGGTAAATAGTAATGGCATTGATAAGAGGTCCTTGACATCCAAGAACATACTCTTAAAAATTAGGTTGGGTTGCAAGCCTTAGTAAGAAGTGAAAATCCTGTCTAAAACATGAGTAAGAATATGTATGAAGCAAATCTTACTAGTTTTGTCTTTAACTTTCTCAGGTCATTAGCACTTTGTCACTGAAGGCAGGAAGGCCCATATGGGCTCGACTTAAGTACTTACTATACATGAATAAATTTCTGTCATTTTATAGCACTGAGTCAAACCTACCTGACAATGAATTTCATGCTGTGCAAGTTAAGTGTGAAATTACAGGGTCAAGTTGAAAAAGACCTTTAAGATCATCAGGTCCAACTGTCAATCTGGTACTGCCAAGTCCACCGCTAAACCATGTCCCACATCTACATGTGAAGAGATAGTCAGTCATGACACCTGCCTACTAATTGACTTTACTTGACTGAGGGTCAAGTTTAATCTCTTTATCAATGAGGGAGGAACCAGGGGAAATTTGACAGCAGGGTGAGGTCCCAGAAACGTGTGACATGAGTGAATGCTGCTGGGTGTGCCAAGCACGGTGCTATTTTCTAGATTACACAAGAAATACATAATTAAGGAAAAGATACAATCTGTGATTTAGACGGAGCGAAATACTAAGATGCTTATTTATTTTGTTATAACTAAAGAAGAAAGAAAAGTCACAGAAATAGAGAATGGATGTACAAGGAAACCTGTAAAGAATTAAGTAATTACTTTCTTACCTCTCCAGGGAATAGGGGTTAAGAGATAGAGTTTTGAAAGTGTTTATGTTGTTGAAAAGTTTATTTATCTAGTGTCTGCTGAGACAGTGGGCCAACAACAGCAAACTCTAATGCAAGTTGAAAAGAAAAAGAGAAATCTACTACTGGAAGAGAATCTGAAGGCATAACAAAGCTATTAAAATCATTACAGTGCCACAGCTGGTTCTGCTAATGTTTCTTGATTATTTTAGAAAAAGAATGGTCTAATTTTTAACTCCCTTTGTCTTCTCACTTTGCGTAACTGTAGTATATGAAGTCTGCCCTCCTATGACTCATTCTTCCCACAAATGCTATTTCTTTGAATAGCCCTTGTAAAAACATGCATTTCATATTAGTTGTCTTAGTTGGCAGTTGTGTAGACTTTTTTTTTTCCTGGGTGAGTGATTTATATGTACGAATTTCTGGATCTGCTTCTGCCACACATGATGCATACTAAACCAGTGGTAATTCTGTACCTATGATCACTGTGCTCACATGTTTGAAAGAACAGAGCTGGCTGGTAGAGTATGTCAGTCTCTTTCTCCATAGGCAGTGGCCTTACATCTAATAAGTTCTGGTATCTTGTATGTGTTTTCAGGGATAGATAGTCATGAAGTTGAAGCTTGATTTAAATTCTTAGTAGAATTTCAAAAGATAATGGAAGAAGAAGGGACAAATACAAATGAAGATGTTATTTCCAGCCTCCAAAAGAAGCCTCTTTGCATGAGTTTGGCTTGCTACAAGAAATACTAGAAAGAAATATGGAAGCTGAATGACTGAAGCTCATTCAGATAAAGAATTAAAGAGCATCTGTTGTAGCTTTCATATGTGAACAACTGCTGGGTGATCTATTTTAATGTTATCATTATAGGCAGCCCTGGCAGTATTCTAAAAACCAGCCACAGTTGTAGGCTTTCTTGCTGCTTTCACGGCAATACTTCACATTTTCTCAGATGGCACAATGGAACAGGCAAGCTCCTGTGAAAGAATTCCATACTGAATTACATATACTCTGTGGGTTTGTCCAACTGTGCTGGCTGTGTTGTGACAACAGCACGCGTGGATATCAATACGGTCAGCATACTCTCCAGCTGTCTTTGGTTCCCTATAGAGGGGTGAATTAAACTGAGGACAGCTTTGGATTGAGTCCAGACCATAAACCCCATGTCTTTAGATGGGTAATGAGATACTTGAAATCCTGCCATTCTTGGAATTATGGGGTTTGTGTTGGTGGGGACTACTTTATTGAGATTTCTTCTTTCCGTATTTTATCTGGAGTTTAGTATTTGGATCAAATTGCTTAATGCATTTCATATGTAATTTAATATTGGTTAATGTGTGTTTAATATATAGATTTATGCTCGCCGATTATATTTGGATTACTTAACAAAGTAAAATCTTGGTTAGAGCTGAAACATGTTGATGAAGTTCAATGAGCTGACTGAATTTTCTTGTAATACAGTGGAAATTGGAGATTTGGGAGAAGGAGGTAATACTTGCTGTCAGATATGCTTTTAGTTAAATTGGAGCATAAAGCTCACAAACATATTTCCACCAACTGAGCTTAAACTCAAGCAGGGCTGGTCATAAAAAGAAAAAAAAAAAGATAAATCTTACTTTTTATAGTGTAGCATGAATAACATCCCTATAAGTAATAGCTGGTGGAGGATGCTGTGTGACTTTTCAGGACAGTACTGGAAAAAGGTCAGTCTCTTTGAAAAACTGTGCTAGGATTTAGACTCACTTCTGAAAACGAAAACTTTGTTTTCATAAAGGAATTTCTACACTGAAGAATGACTGTTGTGGTCATTGAGTCTTTTGCTTTCAAAGGAGAATGTTATTCCTAGCTCTAGCATCAAATCTGCTCTCTTCTGTTCTAAAATGGGATTTTTCTTTATTCTCTTTGGTTTAAAAGCAAAAGAAAAGAACTTGTGGCACAGAAGACTGCATATAGAATGAACTGCCTATTTAGGAAGGTTTTTCCAATGTAAAAGGATGAGGTAATGGAGTAAAACATAACCAGAAAGCTGCGATATTTGACTCTGGTATCAAAACCAACTTCATAGTCTTGATCTTTATTGCACTTCCTTTAAAATGATTGAGGGGCTCTGGTTAGCTTATTTGTTTCAGGAAGAGTATCAAGAGTACTCTGATTTCATATTTAAATATGGGACCTGATTAATACTTCAGGCATCCAAGACAGCTATAACTTTAAGACTGTTGTTACTATAGTGAGATGCTATTACAGACATCACAAGACCTGTTGTACAGAGAAACATGATTACTTTGGATTAAAGAAGTTTCCACGAGGCTTGAAGGATTTATAGGTGCTGCTGCTTTGAGTTATATGTAACTTCATTATTTTGTTGAAAATGTTTAGATCTAGAATTAATGAAGTGCAATAAATGCTGCTGAAATGAATCAGCAGGTTTGATAGAGTTTATCTGGCACTGAGTGAATGAAGAGTTTTATTGTAGTATTGTTTAAATCTCCAAATTGCTAGATAATTTGCAAAAAGTAATATGCACATAGAAATTAAACTAATATTCTTTCTAACTGGAGCGATGTGCATCAGCATTGACACAGTCCAGACATCGATTTAAGCCTGTTTCTCGCATGAATTATTGTATGTGTGCATGTGAGAGAGGAAATGGCCTCTTTTTCTGTGGGCTTTTTTCTGTGTTTGTGGAGGAGGTGTTGGTGGGCTGGATCTTTGAGACAAAGCATGGTGAGAACAGTCAGTGTCAGCAAAGATGACAGGACGAGGCACAAGGATGAGTGACAATGATGCTAATGCACTGGTCCTGTATGTTGGAGCAGGGCGAGAACCAACTGCCATTGGAAATCTGGGCTGTGCTGTCTTGGGGACAAAGGGCTGGCAACTGTTGTAGTCTGAAAGAGGTCTGGAGCTTGTTGAAGCACTGGGTAGGCTGAGTGAGATAGTTGTAGACGTTCTCAGGTTACGAGGGGCATAGAGTTGTTGAGAGGAACAGAGATTAAAAGCCTCAGGCAAAGAAGAAGTGGGGAAATGTGGCTTTAGAAACAGAGGACTTCAAATTTGCTTTTCTTCTGCAGCATCCTCAATACTTAGTCACACTGTAATTAGAAGGGATGAGGAGATCTAAATTGATAACGGCACTGGAGCGTACTGCAAGGTCTCTTTTTTATGTGAATTAAGAATTCAGTGAATGCATATCATGTCAGTTTGATTGTTCCGTTAATCTCAGCTGTATAAAATTGGCCGCAATGAAACATTGGTTTCATTAACCCAGCTCAGAGACTATTGTGACATCCATTACTCTAGACAGCTGCATTCCATTCCATTCTATGGAGTCTGTAGTACTGCAGAGATGTTTCAAAACCATTATTATTTTAGCAGCTGGTTAATTACAAATTATTTATTGGGTTGTTAGAGTTAGCTGAGCAGTCACCATTTGCTCTTGTTACCATGATGCAGAGTTAGTGTTATATGTATTAATGTGTTAATAAATCTGAATGAGAAATGAGCAATAACCAATGATGAAAGGCTTTTAAGTTTTGAAACAGCCTTACAACATTTGTTTCTTACAAGCAGTACTATAAAAAGAAAATATGTAATGGCAGAAATTGGTTTTGAGTTTCATTTGACTCTCCCTCTATAATGTGACTCAGGAATTTAGTTATGTAAAAATATGACTAAGTCGCTTTTGCCTTTGAGGTAAAAACCTGGATGGAATCCAGGATGAGATAGAATTTCAGTAAATTGGAAAAGTTCTTTCCCAGTCTTTTTAACTTTGAATTTGGGACAAAGCTACATCAAAAGCTGGAATAGGCTCCTCATCTAAGTATTCCACGATCAGGTGGTTTTTTTTTTTCCCCTTCAAATAGTGTCCAATTACTAAATTAAGCTGTCAGCATTAATAAATCATTCTCCTACAGATTAAAACCTATAATTTTTCATCTGTGTTGTTTTGTACCTTTTTAAGTATAGCTTTTAAGGCTGTGGAGTGAATCCCTGGGTAGATAGAGCAAAGAGAGGGTAAAACAGCGCCCAGGTGCACACTGTATGATTTGTTAGGGTGACATGCTTAACATATGCCAGAGCATTTGAAAGTGATGTATGAACTCCTGACAACTATATGCTATTTGAGCTATTTCTTTTACTTAATGAGAAGTCAAGTGTGGTTCGTGTCACAGCCTCCTCACATTGAGCGGTTTATTTCAGCAGTCTGATGCCGTGTGCAGTGCAGGAGGTTTGAGGGGCACCAGCACAGTGCCTGTGTCTGCGCTTGCAGAAGGTATGAGCAGGTAGGGAAGTACAAAGGAGGATCCTGCAGAACCGTGTGAGCACTGTCTCAAAACCAGACCAGCCCACCGACCGGCCTGGTGTTGGAAGTACGTGTGCCTTGCCAGTTAGAGGGTATGGAAAGTGTTGTCTGCTCTTAAGAGCCACTTGCTGACTTGCAAAATCTGTGTTCCAAAATGCATTGGAATATATCAACTTTTAATGTCTTGCTCCATGCTGTACAGGGCATTCCAGAATCAAAATCTTTAACTGCTAACAGCCCATTGGTTCTCTGTCTTCAGAGTTTGAGGACAGAAGGGAAGAGCAGAAATGATCTCCTACCAGTATTATATGTTAATATAGGCAATTAAGGAAAATCTGTTAGTCCACACAATGCAGCAGCTGGAATTCATCTTGTCTTGCAAGCTTTCAGCTAGTTTTCCCACTGTATCCCACCCAAAGGTATTTTAAAACTGTTTGGAGGAAGACAGCTCTTATTTTCTCCCTTGTGCTTATGCTGACTTGGTCACAGATGTTGTTACTATGTAAACCACTATTATTCATTTCTCTTCAATACTTTCCTGTTTTCTCGTTTGCTGTAATGAGTGTTTCATTGTTGGGGGGTGGAACTATTTCATTCATGGGCCACAAATGTTTTCTTTAAAGTACTCAAAACATCCTTCTACTGTGTTTTTCCAGTTTACTATAAAATGCTCCAGTTGTATTCCAATATAGTTTTGATTGAACCTTCAATTCCCACTATTTTTAACATTTTCCCAGTATTGCTACAGTTTTCCAGATCCTACTATCACTGTCATGTTAGTGATGAAATTCTGCTCTCATTCACTTCAATCCAATCTGCAGTTGAGTGTATGTGTAACTGTATCCTATCACTTCTCTCACACCCGAGGTCATCCCTAACATCTCTGTTTAATTCACATCTCTTTGCCCTAGCTTTGAATGTCTGCTTTGTGTCATCTGCATGTTTTATTTGTGTGCATCTGCATGATTTAAGTTATCTTTTCAGCTTCAGATTTACAGATTTTCTTCCACAGTAATCTGGGTACATCAGCGATGTGGCGTTTATCTGTGCAAACACTTCCATTTTCAACAACTGCTAGACATCTTCACTGAATTGCATTAGCAATACTGTGAAGCCATTAACTGTTTTACATCATTTGTTTTGGTTTGTATTTAGATACTTAAGTTTGTTCTTTACAAAGACCAGTATGTAAGATCAGGATCAAGTACTGCATTGATATGTCATTTGTTTCTTTTGGTCACTCTGTGTGTAAATGGCAGGTGTGCTGTTGTCTGCATGCACGCAGCAGAATCACCGTGCCTTCGTGTTAATCCTTTTTTACCTTTGAAATCAATGTAGTCATCTGGTTGATTGCCCATTCTTCTTGTCCAGACAGGCATCTTCCAATAGTTGTATTGCATTGAGCAATAAGAAATTGTCCATACCTGTTTTTCTTGACTGTTAAGTGTCAGGCGTAATTTAACAGTCGTTTGGGGGAAGCACTCTTTCTGTGCATTGCCCCTTGTCAGCAACTTCTTCACCCGTGGGACAGTTTGTGCCTAGGGTACTGTTCCAATACACAGCTGTGCCAATTCCTGTTATTTCCCAGATTTGACAGTTAAACATCAAAGATACATTTGAAACACACACATTATATAGAAAAATTTCTTTTTTTCTTTCTTTTTTTTTTTAACTAATTTTTCCTCCTTCCTGCCCAAGACTGATATTTGCTCTAATGTAATTTCATGGATTCCTAAGGAAAATTAAGGCTATCTGTGTATCGATACCTTACATATACCTTACCAGATCTGCCTTAAATGTCTTTTTTTTTTTCGATGTTTTTATGTGTTGTCAAAAATAGATGTCTGACCTCACTCATCCATAGTGAGGTCAGACATAAGTCAGTCCATCCGGTTCTGGTCCATACATTTTCTGTCAAGATTTTATATTACGGCTTTCTATATTTTTAATTGAAGTTTGTTGGCGTTTGTTGTTTTTTTTGTTTTGGGTTGTTTTTGTTGTGGTTGGTTTTGTGGGTTTTGGGGTTTTTGTTTTGTTTTGGTTTTAATTTTATATTTTGTGTGAATCTCCTAAACAATTTTATTATTTGACCAGAATTCCATGAAATGAGTGTAGCACATGAAAAAGCTGGACTAAATGCACTCTTATTGCTGTTTTCTAGTGCCTAAATGGTCCAACAAGAAATCTGGAGAGGGGCTTTGGACAAGGGCCTGTAGGGACAGGACAAGGGGAATGGCTTTAACCTGCCAGAGGGGAGACTG
>WYDI02015626.1:0-17558 GCA_009867235.2 Psittacus erithacus | reverse complement strand
ATTTGCGTTTTGCTAGAGAGGAACACCATGGTCCCTAAACATTCCTCCCTGTGTGAGCGTATCAAGAGTTAACAATCAGCTTTTCATGGTCAGGGACTTACATGGCATGGTTCTGCCATCATATACTGGATCTCAGTTATGCAGAAACACTATGTGTACTCATAATAAAGCAAATTCAGAAATTCACTGAATCAGAATTCACAGATCAGACCTAGATTGCATAAATTGTCTTGTCACCTTTCTTCCTTGGGCAACAGTGGATAAGAGTGTTTGTCTTGGATCTGAGCCACTGAGAAAGTTAAGGGGAAAAATAAATGCATTTACCAGAAATAGTATAGAAGTTCTTTATGAACTTGACACTGGACCAGATGATCCTTGAGGTCCCTTCCAACCTGGCATTCTATAATATTTTTTTTCCTGTAAATAATTGTCATTGCATCAAAGTCTCTCAAAGCAAATTCTTCCCTTTGCCCTTTCTGAAGCATGTCTTCTTCAGGACTTGTCTCTCCAAAGTGAGACATGACCCACTACCACAGTGATATGGAAGGGTACATTTAATATTCCTTTCTGAGATAGTTTCCCCCTGCAGTCCTAAAAAAACCCAACAGGACAAAAGCCCAGTCATGCTCCAGTGTGCCTTTTGAGGGTTTTCTTCCATTTACAGTCTAAAATCTGTAAGTATTTTCTAACTGGAAATCAGGAAAAAGGAGTGGGGCATATTACAAGGAAATTCTGCTAGTAATGTGCTGGAGATGTGCAAAGTATTCCTGACTTCACACAGCAAATATAGTAGAAGTAAGATTTCACTGACTTCCCTTCTTTTCAGTAGACCAAACTTTCTGTAGTGGAAATATGCACTTACTTTATGAAAATATTGTCTTTGTTTTATAGCCATGCTCATGCTTTTCAAGGATATCAGAGATAACAGATGCAAAACAGGCTGAGAGCCACTCTGCAACTCTGCTGGTTTCACAGTCTCAAGTTTGGGCAAGTTCAGTCCAGACCCAGAGGCAGCAAACACACGGACAGTCATTGTAAGTGTCACAAAGTAGTAAAAAATATAAAGCAGTCTTTGCTGCTGCTGTCATTTCAATCAGAGAGAAATTAGAGGCTGGTAGCAAACTGTAGTCATGTTTTCTGAAGAGCATGAGGTATATATTAACCCTTTTGACCAAGGGGCAGTAAATAAAAGGCTATGTCTTGTATCTGCATGTAGGATGCTGAAATAAATTAAAAAAGTCATGTGTCCAGAGTTGCTTTTTACTGTTTGAAAGCTTCTGAAAAGTAGGAGACAATAAGAAACAGGAGAAAGGAAAAAGAACAGCAAACAAAAGTATGTCTGGCAACAGAAAATGAAGCCAGACAAACTCAAATTGCAAAGAAAACAGGGTTTAACCATCCTGGTGATTCAGCAGGGGAATGTCCAACCAAAGGCAGCCATGTGAGGTCCATCTTTTATCTCTTTGACTGTAGACAGCCTGCCTTTCTCTACAAGAGGCATGTCTGTCCCACAGAAACTGCCTCTGTCAAGCACGAGCTAATTCTTTCAGCTGTAGAGAAAGCAATGGAGGTATGACAAACTGAGCAGAGTTCCCAAGCTAAGCTTGTACTTCTGCATTGAAAAGCTAATAGAAACCTCCAGCTGGAAAAAGGAAACTCACAGTTACCCTTGGCTGTCAGTTACTGTTGGCAAACAGGAGCTAGATTTCCCTGAGCAGAAATTCCAGTCGCTACTGCTTTCATCCAAGAGTATTCCTGCTCTGGCAGCAATAACATCTATCTTACTTTGAAAGAGTTTTTGCCTCTTAGACAAATAGAGAATAGTCTTTGGGTCTTCAGACAGTGAGGAAAAAAAAAAAAAAAAAAACAACAAACGAAAAATCAGAGAAAAATAAATATTTTGCTTCATGGGAACCAAAGAGGAAAGTTGTTCTTGTAAAAGTGAGGACCGGAGACTGCAATAACTGTGTATTTTTCAAGAGCATTTGGCAAGTTAGCTGGTGCTGAATAGTGATGACAAAATGTTCAACAAACCAAAAATATTCCATCTGTTCAGTAAAAAAATGGGATTCTGCGAAGCAAGAGAAATAACAGGAAATGCAGAATTCTTCCCCTCCTCAAGACATTCCAACTCCAGCATCTCAACCCACCTACTTAAATAGTATTAAAAATCATTTAACCTGGTCTCCGAAATCAATTACATCTATTGCAAAACTCAACAGAGAGAAGGTGAATGAGGTGGGCAGGACATCACAGAATCATAGAGTGATTTGGGTTGGAAGGGACCTTAAAGATCATCTAGCTCCAACACACACACCCTCCCCATCAGAAGGTCTGCTCCCAAGAGATGTGGCTAAAAGCAGCGCTGTCTCTCCTCCTCGGTGAGTCCTGGGTC
This sequence comes from Psittacus erithacus, assembly GCA_009867235.2. Lineage (NCBI taxonomy): Eukaryota > Metazoa > Chordata > Aves > Psittaciformes > Psittacidae > Psittacus > Psittacus erithacus. Next base: position 15,163 of record WYDI02015626.1, on the reverse strand, counting down.
CCTGCGGGGATTTCAGCACAGCAGGCAGTACTGCTGCAGGGCATCTGCCTTCTCTGGAGGCAGAAAGAGTTTTACTCGCGAAGAAGCTCAAGCTGTTTGGGGAGGACTGCCTGTGTGGGCTCTGCTGGGATTTTCTTCCACCACTCCTCTCCCCACCTCCCCGCGCTTGCTCAGACGGGAAGCTCTGCGGAGGGACAGTAAACAACAGGAGGGAAAATATGCTGTTTACTCAACAATACCGCTTCATGGCTGGTTTTGACAGCAACGCTTGTAAAGGCTTAAAAATTCCCCCCAGTGATCTAGGACCTCGTTGAAGGAAAGTTGCGTAAAACAGACCTTTCTGAAACGCCTGTCTCCTATAGACCTGTGAGCTCCTGACCTGTCAGAGCTGAGAACAAGCATTAGCTGTCTTTGGACAGACCATGTAGAAATGCCTACACTTTGAGCTGTTTGTGCTGCTAGGTTATTGTACTAGACAAATGTTTCACAAGCCTGGTTTGAGTAAAATCAGTAAATTTCTTTGAAATACATTGTGCTTGGAGCACATCGTGTCCCCCCAAGGGGAAGGGTAGAGGACTGCACTCCCTGCTTTTGTGATATTTCTCTCTTCTTTTCCCCAGGCAGACTTTATCCCTCTTGTTTTCTCATTTTTCGAGCGTTTCAGCTGCTCACAGAGCAGAGTCACAAATACCTTTCAGCTTTATTCTTATTCTGTCTCTCTTTGTATGTGTATTTGGGCAAGTGTTTTGGCTATTTCAGAGTAAGACTGGTGAGGATTATCTTCACTGAGCAATGCAGGAGGGCGCTGTTTCATGTTGTCACATTTGCATAATTTATTACAAATATATAGATTTTGCATTGTCTGATTAGTATTACTATATCTCTAATGCAGTAATATATTTAATTAGAAAATTATTGTATTGAAAGAGAACAAAAGGAAATTATCTTCCCTGATTTGATTTCACATCTCTGCTTGTGGGTCTGCTTTACTGCTAGTAGCTTTAAGCACAAACAAGCAAGTGCACAGCCGGTATGCTATATATTGTGATGCCCTTCTACAACCTCCTTTGCCTCTAGCCTCGATCCCATCTCATACTACTTCTCAGTAAAGACAGTTCCAATTTATACCCATTTCCAACCATTTCAAACTGACACTTTTAATTCATCTCACAGTAGTTACCAAAGGCTCAGAGAGATAATGAAAAAAGGAAGAAAAAGGTCACATACTGCAGTTTCTGAACTATCAGGCTCCTGCGACTGCTCTGAGCTAACTCCAACAGGAATTAATGCCATTTCTTATGTTTATGGGTAAATTGATTTCCTTTCTCCCAGGAAAAGAAAGAAAATGCAAAACTGAACATTCATCTTCTGCAGTACCTGAGAATATATTTGATTGCAATAGCCAGGTTCGAAACTATTCACAGTGACAGCAGAGGGAATGAAATTGAGAAAGGCAGAGCCACGACTGCTGGTGTCCAAGTCTGATAAGGATCAGCTGTCTCCTGACAGAAAGTACTACTCAGCTTCACATAGCTACAGCAAAGTTGTCTGCTTGCTTAAGAAGCCAAATTAAGGCATCAGCGCTTTGAAAGATATATGCAAATGTTAAAATTGAGCAATTTTAATGTAATGATTTCCAGGATAAAATTGTAGCGTGCTCAAACAACTAACGCTATCCCTCTGGCAGACGCTGTTTTCCCTCAGGCAGGGAAACCAAACTTCTGAGTCATTTTCACCCACCTTTGAGCCCATGAAACCTTGTGCCCAGGTAGGATTTCACCCTTTGAGGTGTTTCATCATCCCTCGGTGGGGTGTGATGATGTCAGCTTTTATGTCACATTAGCCAGAGCTCTGCAGGTAGCAAGAGCTAATTGTAAATCACTGCAGGGTTGCTTTTGCCTTTTTGGTTTGAGTTGGTTTGGGTTTGTTGGTTGTTCCTTTTTTTCATTTTGGACTCAGAAAGGAGTGTCATAAAAGGAAACTGGGAACAACCTCCTCAGCCCCTCTCTGAACTGAAATTATAAGGAGGTTTCACAAATGAAAAGTCACTGGAATAATTATATAATTATTTTCTATATATTCTATATATAATGATATATAGAATAATTATATATATGATCATATGACAATAATTATATATATAATTCTGTGATGCTGCCAATTATTTGTTCACACTGTGAACTGCTCAGAAAAACACCCTGAAATGTTACATGTGGAAAAAACCCGGAATTTTAGCTAGTATAAATGCATGACTCCCAATGCAGTGATGCAACTTTTTTCCCTTTACAAAACATAACAAATTTTTAAAAAGATATTATAGTTTAAGCTGGGTACTTTTCCCTCAGATCTGCATAGAGGTGTCTTTTTTGGGATAAGACCTTGTTTGTAAATGGGGCAGGCATTCTTAGCAGGCAGGAACAAAGAAAAACATTTTTATTAGCAGCAGGAACCACATGAACAGCTTTGACCTCAATTTAGGATTTAGCTTATCATTTCACACAGAGGCTTGCATCAAGAATTTGACACTGGTGCCCTTTTCTAATTTGTAAAGCAAACTAAAAGGAAAATAATGGAGTACGGATAAGTGCTGTTCATGAACCACTGAGCAGGCTCTATTCCGTTCTGCCCAAATTACTCCACAATCAGTCAGAAATCTCACGACAGACTAGATTGTCTTTTTGTTGTTTTTATTCCTCTAGGAAAGAAAAAGAGGCAAATTAAAAGGCCAGGCCTATCTGTCCCCATCCTGCTGGTGATGAGGAGTATTGTGGAATCGGCATTCCTTGCACTTATTGCTTCCTTATATGTGGAGGGAAGCGCTGCCGGGGCATGGGGGAATATTCATCTGTGATTGTTAGAGCCATGGTCGTGTGATCGCAGAGCAACCTAAGGTTAGGTCTTAAGCATGGTAAAGCCCTGGCAGCTTTGCTCCAATTGGCTCCATGACATTCCCTGCTCAGCTGTGATCCTAATGGCTTGAGACTTGCTGAATTCTTCTAACCCCAGCAATTAGTTCTTTCATTTTCTAGAACTCGACTCACTTGAAGTGTTATTTTTTGCACACAGAGGGCATGTTGGACCTGGGGCTTAACCAATTCAAATACACTCACTATGTGAATTGTCTTTCAGGCAAAGCCACAATGCTTTACACCCGCTATGCTGACTCAGCTGGATTTTTGTCCCTGACTGCAACAAAAAAAGATTCACAAATTTCATTAGATTTTCCTGGACAAAAGAGTTGTGTGAGAGCAAAACCATACAAATGAATGGTCTTGCCACGTATGTGGTATTGACATCTCAGTGAGGGAGAAATTTAGTCTTTAGCTGAAAGATGGCACAAGGCAAACCCAAAGTGCATTATTTGTGTTTCTTGCCAATGCTAACCACCAGTTTATACACCAATACTCCATTTCTGTGTGCCAGAGCAGCCTCACAAATTAAAACTCTTTTTTTTGCCACCCTTTGGGCACACCTTCCCCAGTCCTATACTCTCCTAGCAGCAATGGCTGAAATGAGGATAACTTCTCTAAACAAAGACAGGCATCTACATTGCTCAAAGTAGCATCCATATATTATATGGGAACAGCTGAGTGGCTTTTCCTCACATTACTGAGAAGCACATGTTTCTTCCATACATTTTGTAATACCAGGCATATGGCCCCCATTCAGCAAGCTATGGAAGAGTTTGCTATGTGTGATTTTATGAAACACAGCAGGAATAGGGGCTCCTCAGGAGCTCTGCTTTCAGCCTGTGTTACCCTGGTAGGAGGGAAGAGCAAAGGGTGTGCAATGTCTCTTTGAATCAATCTGTGGATATACGAAAAACACACAAAAACACACAAACCACCATCTGTTTACATGGGTTTGCATCATTTCTGGGAAGAGGAAGCATAACATTTAGGTAGGCTCTGACAATTGTTGGGGAAAGCTAGATACAGGACAAGATGAGAAAATGAAGACTGGGAAAAAAAACAAAAGCAGGGCAAGGCACAGGCCTAGAGGAGAGAGAGAAAAATGAAATTTTAATGGATGAATAAGGAGAAAAGATATGCTATAGCTGTCTCCTGGATGTCTGCCTCGTAGTCTGTGTCCAGCTCTTCTGATCTACTTGGTGCTCAACGCCCTTGGAAAACACCATCCATTCTCTGGGTCTGCCACCCTAATGCCATCAAGTGTCAAGGGTGCACCTCTGGCATCACCTATGAAACTCAGCCATCTCTGAGCTCAAGCACAATTTGACTGCTAATTTTTCAAGAGAATTATCCCCTCTTTGATCTTCTTGTGATATGTAACATTTTGGAAGCAATGTTGTCTGTGACAACCCATCACAAAGACTACTTCCAAAAAGCTATTTGGAGTACTGGGAGAATACAGTTGCATTGCCCGCAGGCCTGCCTGAACTGAGATGACATCACCAGCAGCTTGAGCAAGAGCTTGAAATGCTTTTTAAAGCCAAAACAGCACACTTTTAAAGAATGTGTGGTTAAATCTAGCCCTTGCCCTTGACTCAACAAGAGCATTAGGAAGGTTTGCTCTGGGAATTCCTCCCAAGCAACAGATCATTGTGATGGGACACTAGGGAATCCTTTGCAGGAAATCCTTAGCTTATGTATCAACCAGGAGTTCAGAAATGGAGAAGATGAGATTGGAGGGTGACTGAAATTAGCCAGGTTCAAAAAGCCTTCTTGCTCATTTAGTACGTAAACAGCACACAGGTGAAGGTATAAAATAAATATTGTTTCCTCAGGTACAGCCTGCCAGATCCATGCCCTGAGCATGGCTGAGAAATTCTTTGCAATATGGATCAGGGAATGGCTGAGTCGTTAGCCAGCCAGGCAGGTCTCACAATGGCTAGTACACACATTTCATGGTGCTGCAGGGCATTGACAAGAGGCTGTATCTGAAGTGGTGCTTTAGCCGCATTTCTCCCATCCCCAGTAGTAGTTGCAATACTATTTCTATTTCTAGGTCCTTTAACAGTCTTTCTCCAAGGTTAGTTTAAACAAGCTCAGTAGAGGTAACTCATTCTGCAGCTAGAAGAGGGAAAGGATCAGAAAATGCTCCCAGCCATTTTGGTGTGCCTGTGAAATGACCTCTTGATCTGATTCTTCTTGACTCATTGTTTTCCTGCTATCCTCTCTGCCAACAGGATCTGTTAGACAGAACTGAGTGTCGCTGCAGAAAAAAAAAGGGTAAAAACCATGGCTCAGCAAGTTTAGCATGAAATGGCAAAATCAAATGATAAATTAATTCATTGCAAGCAGTGCAAGACAGTGCTTAACAAATAGCACTTTCCTAGAGTCAGAAGGACTCCCTGTGTCTGTGTTTTCACCTCCCTTTGCCATCATGGCTGATCAAAGAGTGATATTCCTGTTGTGGTAGCTCTTTCCTGTCATTGACTCTCCAGACTTCATTCTGCAGCAGGTAGAGTTAATTTTACAGTTGGGATAGACAGTGTAAACAACAGAGATGGATTTATAGTAGCTGAGGTAGGAATGAAGGAGCTGGCAGTGGGATGTGTTTTGGAACCATGTCTGCAGCCTATGGCTAAGACTGGGAAATTAGTAGAGGAGAAAGCCATATACTCACAGGCCACCATTAAGTTAATGGGACACATCTTGTGGGTAGCAGAATCCGGCACCTCCAGAGGTTGACATGTTGCCTCTGCAGTGAATGGCTGTTTGGAAGGTCTTAAATCTCTTCACTGTTTACCTATGGACAGACTCACTTCCAACCCTGACATCTAAATACAAAGCCCAGTCTTGGCATGATCCCTCCTGATCATCATTACATTTTGTCAGAAACAAAGGATGCCTAAGAAATGTTGGGGGGGGTTAATAATTTTTAATTGGAAAATTACGCAAAAAAACCTTTGAAAACAAAAGGTACAGCTCTGTAATGACATTGTGAACTGAAAGAAAAGCTGCCATTTCTAGACAAAATGTCTTTTTCTTTTTTTTTTTAAATACACAATGTTTTGGCTTATTTTAAGATGATGATAGATTTACGAAAAGAAAGTCAGTTAGGAAAATGCAGCAACATCCTGGTAGAATGGAGGATTTATAACAAATTATCTGTGAAAATAGGTTAAATATCTTCCTCACTTTTTCCTGTGCAATCCCTTTATTGGATATCTGGTGCAGCTGCAAAGCGCAGTTGTTCTTTAGTTCTTTGTGCCTGTCACAAGCAAAAAACATGCTAAGATAATGCTTGCTGAGACAGATCAAGACAAAGTGAAACTAGGAGCGATTCTTCCTAGAGGGCACTTCTCATTCCATTTGGACCTTGATAGGCTACAGAAGTACCTGAGAAGTGTCCTTTCTGGCTCAGCACATTTTTTAAAAACCCCTCAGTTGTGCTTTCTTTTCAAAACCTGCATTAGCTGTAAAACCCCCACTGGATGGCCTAGTTTCCTGTGGAATTACAAAAATAAACAAGATGTGCCTTGGGCAGAATGACCTTATTCTTTGCATTCTTATTCCCTACAGCTCTTCCGTATGCTTTTTACTGCTGTGATGTGTTGGATTGTGTTTTGCATCAGACAGTAGTGAAAGTAAGGGACTTGGTGTGGAAGTAGTAGCCATGTGGGAGACCTTTCCAAGACACAAACTCCTTTAGTGGGCGCATGGTCTTTCTCACCCCTGTAACTTCATCTGTTCAACTTTCTCACTGACTTGAGCAGAAGCAGCACAGTCTCCTATGAGATGCAGGTTCTGCCTGATTCTTCTCCTTCCTGGGTTACTGTTTCTAATCATCAACTAATATATTTTAGTGCCATTAATATCAGCTGTAAAAGAAAACGTGTAGGTGACTAGCCTTTACGAATGGGAAAGGCAGGATGACAGGAGCTGCCTCCCACATCTCAGGACTTTGCTAGAGGGGAGCAAACACAACACAACCTCCTCTTTCACATAGCAAGGGCTTTTGTCCATGGGGACTCAAAGGCGGAGGGCCATTGAACTACAGAGGTTTTGCAAGGTGCTTGGCTTTCACCCCCTCCTGTTGCAGCTGCTTCACTTTGTACAGGAGATTAAATATTCATTGGGCCAGGGAGAGAAAAGCAAGAGATTGACTCTATTGCCCAGTTGTTCTGATGCTCACCTGGGATGCGAGAGATGCAGGGTCAAGTCCTTGCTCCAAAGATGATTTAATTATTTATACAAAGTGGAACAGCTCCAGCAATGAGGAGGTATGTGCCGGCAAGCCTGACAGCCCTCTCCTGCACTGCACAAAACTTCTTCCCTTTTAACCCAGTGCAGTGACTTGATGCAAGTTTTCTCCTTGCCAAGTAAATGTTTCCTGCTTGCACTGTGATTGTTAACTTCTCATTCTTGCTCCCTGAGCTTGGGCACAGTGCTCCACAGCAGGATGCAGGGCTGAGGCTCTTTGCTGAGGGCCCCTTGCCCTCCAGCAGTTAATTTTTCACAAGGGTCAAGGATTAGCTTGTCCTAAGCTGCGTACCCACCTCTATCCCTAGCATCTCAGCTCTCTTCACCATCTATGCACCTCAGAAGCTGCAGCAAGGTCCAATTCTGAGAGGCACCAGTGACCAGGAATATCCACAGGGATTTCCAGGGTCACAGGGACTGCTGTGAATAGAGGGGTGGTGAAAATAAGAAACTCCTCTGTAATAGAATCTTCTCATCCTGTTGGTTTCTCCCTGTTTTTATGTGGATTATTTGTTTTACTATCCTGATATCAGTGCTGCTGTTGTTATTTTTATTTCCAGCTGACACCGTTATCTAAAATTGATTCAGATGGAGAACTAACATTTTCTCTTGCAAGGGCTGGCAGGAATGGCCTGTGCCATGTTATTATCAACAAGTAAATAATCTTAATTTCAGCAGTGTACCACAAATTTTAAAAGGTCTGGATTAAAGCAATGTCTTTAATAATAAACTAGTCTGCTTTACAGAAAGGAAATTTAAGGACCTGACTACTAACACAGTGGGTTTTCCATGGGGCATTTAAATGGAATGCACCACCTTCAGCTGACCAGGCTGTTTCTGTTGCTGTTCTGCAGCAAATGTCGTCAGGTAAAAAACCAAAGGTACCAGTATGGAGTCTAAATTTACACTTGCAGTTGTAACGGTGCCATGAGCTTATTCACCTCATTTTACACACAGTTTGCTCTGCTGCTGCCAACTTTTTTCCAGTATTTACAAACAAAGGAAATGTTCTTCCTAAGGACAATCAGAGAGCACAATAAAATACAGCAGAAATATGACAATTCTTTACAAGAATTATTTTTTTTAAAGCAAAGACAAACAAAAGATTTTTTCTTTAAATCACTATAGGAAAGAAAATACATAGTGCTTACACTTGCTATCAAAATCTGGTTCTGTTGATTTTGACTAATGGCTTACACACTCAACAGAAATGGCACTGTTTACTTTCCTACCCAAGTTTACATTTATCATTACTGCTAAGTTTTCTGTTAGCACACACTGTTTTAAGTTAAATGACTATCCAAATACTGGTTTGAAGTTGCTAATGGCACCATATGTACTGCATTAGCTTCTGTACTATTTAAAGAAAAAGTCTTAATTGTGCTCCCATCGCCTGAGGATATTTTGGTGGTAAGCGATTAAGATTCATTTTCCTGTTCATGTAGAAAATCATTTCATGAAAACACTGGAATAAAAAAACTTTTGTCTGGTTTATGCATTTTTGCTTTGATCCTTTAGAGTAGGGCAAAAAGAGAGCTATCATTTAAAATCTGAGTATCTTGATAAGTATTTAGTTGTCATTTCTAACTGAATAGTTCCTTCCCTATCCATAAAATCAAGAGTGTAACAAAATTTGAACATTTACTTCTAAACTTCACTAATGAGTCTATTTGTCCCCTGGTTTCATTGCTAACCAGTCCACAAAAGGTGCAAAATAGGCAATATAAACCCAAAAGTTGGCTGAAGGATTTAGATTTGGGGGCAAAACCCACAAAACAACAACCCCATAAGTGCATCTAATATTTAGAAAATACTGGATGTGAGAGCCCTCATTCTCAGAAGGGAGGTGAATTGCAGGCTGCCCGCAATGTGTCACATCTATGCCACCGGCAGTCCTCCTTTCCTGGGGATCAAACCCCACAGCTACTGTGGGGCTGGCAGGAGGCAGAATCCTTGTTCCTTGCCAGGGCTGGACCCATCCCTGGGTGTGCAGCAGCAGAGAAGGAACAGGCTGGGAGCCACTCCACCAGTCCCAAACTTCGACATTGTTCCGGAGTGATTTGTTCTTCATGACAGGGTCAAGCTGCTGTGAAAAGGTTAAACAAACGGACTTTGTAAGCTTCTTTTAGGGGAAAGCTGGTCAGAAGGCCCCTTTAATCACCAATCCCCTTTAGCCCTGGGAAAAGGCATCAACCAGGCTCACTTGTGCATCTGCGGGGAGCCTGGTGAGGATGGGGTTGAGGCTCCCTGCCCTCCTGCATCCGCCTCCAGCTGGAAAACAAGAAATCCTACAGGGAAGGTGTTTGGCTGGAAGTGCTGGTGTGCCTCCCCCTGCGCCGAGGTGCTGCCACAGAGGAGGAGGACATTCCTCTGGGGCTGGTGTGTAGCCCAGCGTTCCTAATGCTGTCTGCACCCATCCTGTCAGGGGGGTAATGAGGGGAAAGTTCCCAGACGAAAATTAAAAGCACCTCGGTCTTCAGTGGGGGCTCGGAGGAGGTTTGTAGCATCCTCCTCCTTCTCTGCCCATGGCTGCAGGTCTGGTGCTCTGCTGGGAGAGGAGCCCTCGTGGGTTAATCCCTGCAGACAAGTGGCTTTTAGCTCAGCTTCTCCTGATCATTTTGAGGTGTGACCATCTCCTGGATACCCAGTGCATTACACACCTGAACTGCACTCTCTTGGAGATGCCATAGGGCAGGGATGGTTCTTCCTGTCATGTTAATCACTGGGTGGTTTATAAACAGCACCAGCTCTGCTTCCCTCCTGGTGAGAGTGGCAGCAGCCAAGAGCATCATCGTTCCTCCTGCCACGGATGGTGGAGGTGGCAAGAGATAGCAGTGAAGCTCCTTGGCCCAACGCAGTGTATAGAAAGGATGAGAAGACACATGGTGAGAACTGAGCTGGGCAACAAGAGTCACAGTTCCTGTGCTATCTGTCCTCAGAGATCCCCTGCCCTTCGCAGCTGAGTAATTTGTTAACTTAGGTCCCCATCTATTTCCTGCTTGTCCCCATTAAGCATCCTACTTCCTCACACTCCACTTCCCAGCTCTTGGCTGTGAATTGGTCAACATCCACTCGCAGACATGGGCTTCCATTCCAGAAGCAATGTTTGCAGGAAAGCCCAGGAGCTGTTTTGAGCAAACCCTAATGTCTTCCTGTGTCAATTCCAGCCATGCCAGGATCATGTTTGTCTGTTTCCTCCCTTAAATCCTTACATCACTCATCTTATTCTTTTCATCTGCTTTCTTCTCATCAAGACTACTTTGGTAATGATTTTCCACAGTGACCCTAAAGCTGCTCTTTTTGATTCCTGATCTCCAACCTGCCACTGTTTCCTCCTCCTCTCCTTCCACCTTCATAATTTCCTTTTCCTATCTCCACTTCACTGTCAACCCATTCCACCACCTTCTGCTTCATGTACACAGTCCCCCTTATGCTGCAGACAAATATGACATAAAATATGTTCCCACCTCCCTCCTGTTTATTGCCATGTCCCATCAGAGATGCCATAATTGCTTGTATGAGCACTCATCTATTCCAGTGCAAATAAAGATCCATTCAGCAAAAAAACCCCTAAAGCTGATTTCCCCCAGTTGCTATGAAAAGGCCTGGCTATTACAGAGCTCCAGCAATAGGACCAGCTGAGGACCATCATTCCTCAGTTGCTCCAGATGGATCCTGAAGTTCATGACAGCATAAGACGGGTGTCAGTGAGAGTCCCTTCATTGTGCTGCCAGGCAGCAGGGGCTTTTCTTTCCCCTCTGAATGAGGATTTTCTAGATCTTCCTACTTTTCTGAAAATCGCAAGAAATCAGGTAAGTTAATATCTGGCGAAGAGCTACAGGAGATTTGCTCATGAGGAACTTCCTTAACTCCTTTCAAACTTTGCTTAAAACATCTTTTGCCCCTATGTTATTGATCACATCATTTTCAATTGTACAAGCAATAAGTGTCCTCCATGACCAAAAATGAGAAAATCAGTACAGTGCTCCCTACTTTGAGTTCTACTGCAAGTAATCTTGATGGTTGAAGTAAAAACGCAGGTCTTTTTCCTATAAGGAGGTCAATTTCATACCCCCTCTGCACTACTAAGGCTGTTTCTCAGGCAATAACTCCAGTATCCAATTCTAATAAAACAATCAAGGGCAGAATGAAAAAGTTGATACTTCTATTTAGTAACATAAATGGGAACTGAATAACCTAACCACCTTCTGTACCCCCTGACCTCGGACTAGCATACAGCTCATGCTGAAATAGCCATTGTATTTCACAGAGCTGGAATAGGTTTGGTAAGAGGCCAATATTGCAATGCTTCTTTAAAACACAGCAAAATAGACTTGATAGCAACTGCCAGCTAAGGGCATGATACTGAGCTACTAAAGTCAGCAGCGGCCCTGCCAGTGATTTGGGTGTGAACTAAGAGCCCGAATTCCAGATGAATCAACATATTTCTACCACCATAGTCAGTCTTCAGCTGAATTTAATCTCTGTCGTGCATCAGCTGTCAGCCAGCTGAACTGCCTTGCCTGCAGGGATGATAGCTTTGTGGCAATGAAGCACTAAAAGAGAATTCAAGAAATTATCCAGGCCACTATCCCACCATCCCGCCCCCTGTGTGGAAGTTAAGTAAATCACTTTAGATAATATCTTATGGATATTTCTTCTAACCTGCATTTCTGCAGCACAAGCTCTGGGATTTCTACCAAACACTTTTCTTGGATACCGCTATAAGAGGCAGTCTTTGTTTCTAATATTGATCCCAGTTTTCTTTGCTGCAGATTTAAGTGATTTCTCATTCTTCTTCAGTTGGTCACAAGTGATCACCAGCAACTTGGTAGCAACATTTTACATGTCGAAAACTATTGTCCCCCTGCTCTTCCCTCCTCCCCCCCCCCCAGTTTAAACAAAGCCTCATCTTTCACCCCTCATGCTTTCCAGATTTCCTTTATCCCATAGTGTCTTTCCTGTTGATCAGTATGAGGGCAGCCGAGCTTCCAAACTCTGCAAACAGCGCGCCAAAATGCCATTAGGCTGGGAACTGTAAGGCACGTACCTTGGAAAGATGATCAGGGAGGGATCCGATGCTCTGGAAATGTGTTGCAGTGCAAAAGGGTTTGGGGGTTCCTGCGAAAATCAGGAATTCCTGCAAAAATCTGGAGATCTGGGCAGTTATTCCCCAGAGTGACTCAGAGAGTGTGATCACAGCTCAAGGCACCCTGTTTGCTCTGTATTGGGAATTTGTATTATTCAGCAGGCCCTAGGCAATAAAAGACTGATGCAATATGGCCCAGGCAAGAAAGATGCATTTGGATTGTTGGAGAGCAAGAGTGTGGCCATCTCTGCTTAAAGCATCTGCATATCGAATCTCTTAAAAGTAAGCTAAAAGTCTCTTAAAAGAAAGAAAAACTATTTCTTGGACAGAAATAATGTTGCCACACACATTTTACAGACTTTTTTTATCCAGATGGGTGATAAAAATGTTTTTGCATTAAGCTTCATTTTCTCTCATCACAAGGGTGCAGATACCACAAACATGCAGCTCTTCTAGTGGGGCATGGAATTGGTCCTGTATGTTATCCGTAATTGTATATAGGATCAGATCTGAATTAACTCAGCTTGATGTTCAAACCTAGACCCTAAAAACATGTGGTTTGTGTTTTAAAGTACCAAAGTCTGGGCAATGAGTTCAGACTTCTCTAATTTTCTCCTGTGTTTTTTGAGACTAATTCCTTGTGGTTCTGACTTCCCAAAAACATGGTCATAAAGAGCAAATTTGCAAAGTTAATTCCAGCGTTTCCTTGCTCTGATGAACTTTGTAAGTAAGATTTCACATGGACATTATTGAGTTCCCAAGCAATCAAAACCAGTTTCAGAAAGTAATAAAATTTGGGCTTAAATGTCTTACAGAACTGGAAAAGCTCCAAAATGCAAAACCTCAGAGATTTTCAGAGTATGAACAGATTTGCATCTCCAAAGTGCTTTGAAAACATATTACATTGCCAGGAGACAACCAGAGGTTACAGCCTACCCAAAAAGTGACCTTTGATTTGCATCTAACAAAGTTGTGCAAGCACAGACAATACCAGTCTTTGGTGATAGTGATATTCTAAATTTGGCACAGAAGAGTCAGGTTAGCATCTTTGTTGCTACAGAAGTTATAGTTAGGTTCTTGTTTTCTGTGGGGTAGGAAACTCTGTTGGCAATATACTGGTATGATTTCTGTTGGCAATATACTATTATGACTTCTGAGGCTCCTGATAACTTAAATACCAGCTCAAAATAGTATTTTATAGACTCCAGAAGGCTCTTCAAGAAGGGCAAAAGACTGAGCTCAACTTCAAGAATGGAAGGATCTGTTATACATTGTATTTTGGTCATCCTTTATACAATTTATTTAAACCTGCCTTTTAATGAATATTGTAAATGTGATGATATTATGGGACAGAACAAAGTTCAGAAGCAGTCACCCCCATTTTCTGAGCAAGAAGAAAACAAAAATTCAGGGGAGCAATGTGAAGGGCAGTGAGAGGAGGGTAAATCAATGTAAAAACAAAACATGGGGTAGTAACAAATATGTTTGGCTGGAGAAGGGCTTTACAGAGCCCCAGTGGTGACAAAAAAAGAATGAAGATGCATGTGCAGAAGTTAGAGGAGAAAATCTGTTGAAAACTGTTTATGTGGAAAGTCAGCTGTCATTGGCATTTCATGGAAAGTTCTGTGCCCATCCTCAAAAGCTGTTATGGTGCTCACAGAGGGCAGGACACATCTCTGTGGGATATATCCCGCTTGTTCTGCTATTGATTTTCACAAAAAAAATGAAGGTAAAATTTTCCTTTGTGATGGATCTGAACAGGGCTCCAGAGCAACGAAATAACTGAGGATGTGCACATTAGAAAAGAATCAAAACTTATTTTAAAAGATCTTTGCCTTTGTAAAATCAAACCTGGAAAAGATTAGGGAATGCCGGGACTCAGGCACTTCCTACATGACGCCGCTGTAGCTGGTCATATCTTTCATTTTGGATGGTCACCTATTTTTTGTGTATTAATTTAAGACCAGCCCTTGTTTGGTCCAGCCCCAGGGAGCGCTAGCAAAAAAACCCAGCCCAATAGTGTGAAATCTTTATTTGAAGGAAACTAAATACTCTGGAAATATTATTGTTTTCTTTTTCCATTTTCCAGATGACCAGGAAAGGCAGCTACGCCTCTAAAAATAAATACAAAATAAATAACTAGATAAATAAACCACCAACAAGCAGGCGAAAAACATCTCCCTGCTTTGGGATAAAGCCAAAGGAGGGAAGAGACAGATTCCTTAAGTGAAATTATTAGGAAGATCCTCCTTAGAGAGGACTCTGTGATGATCTCCTCTCCTGCATCCTGCTCTGCTCCACGTTAGCCTTCCATATTCACAACATTATCGCTCTTGTGTTCGGGGGCAAGGAGAAACGATCGAATAAACACCCCCCGAACGGTCGGCACCCGGTTACGCTTCACCTAAATCCCGCGATGGGGGTGCCGCATCCCGCGCCGGAAAGGGAAAAGAGTCCCCGGGAGAGGACCTGCCGGGAATTCACCTCCCAGCCGGGCAGAGAAGCTGCCCTGGGGCGCAAAAGTTGAGTCCCCCGTTTCCTCGCCCTCCCTGCCTCCCCGCTGGAGATCCCAGCTGCGCTCATCCAGTTTTGCCAAAGGAGCAGCCCAGGCGCTGCAGCCCCGGCTCCGCGCTGGGAAAGCGAGGGGACCTCAAAGGCGCCTTGAGATGAGAAGCACCTCATTGCTTCTTTCTGTGGGAGGCCCTGAAACCCGGGATTACAGGGCCGAGGGGTCTGGCAAAATGAAATGATCTTGAAAAACGGGTTTCCCTCAAGAAATAAAATAAATATAATTGTATAGAGTGGAATAGGATAGAACTGTATGGAGGAGAGTAGGATAGGATAGGATAGGATAGGATAGGATAGGATAGGATAGGATAGGATAGGATAGGATAGGATAGGATAG